>JAQFVV010014957.1:20000-23181 GCA_028023455.1 Epiperipatus broadwayi | reverse complement strand
TGTGTCTTACAATTATGTACATAAATCGTTAATTGTAAATAAAGTTTAATTTTTTTTAATTGAAATCATATGATTTGACTAAGCAATAATTATCAGAGGGTTTACACTTTTCTGTAATCAAGTTTTAAGGTGCAAAACCTTGTCAAAGGGTATATCTGAACAATACTCTTAAAGTAGGTAATGCATCAAATAATGTATTTACGATAACCAACAAAAAAACACGGCACAGGAAAACCTAGATGTTTGATTCTCACAATTAAGGACCACTTTGTTCAAGCTATATGTCTGATATATTACTGTAACTGTGAACAGTTTGGTTTTAAATTTATTTTTACCCAAAAAAAAGAAGAAACCATAATACGTGTGAAATTTGTTGATGCATACATTAATAATTAACGCTAGTATTAAGGAATTTAACTAAGATTTGGAATGGACTACGAATGATACGCAACACATTGTTTATAATTTAACATATTTTAATTCTTTAACTATAGATTAAATAAAATATAAGTGCAATTGAATGACACATGAAAGGTGAGTTATAAAGTAAACATATATAAAACAAATATTAGCAAGTAATAGAATAATAACCGAGTAAGTTATTATTTAACAAGCATTTAGAATTTTAGAATTTAATTTAAGCAATAGGCAAGTTTTTATTTTTAAAATACATTTAAAATTTTAATCCCCAAGTTTCATTAATTGCTATCTTAAGAAATTTATTGTTTCTAATTATTGTTCAAAGGTTGCAATGATTATACTAAATAAGGGATTACCCAAAACGGGGCCAATGTCTATATGACTCTAAGGATAGGTTGATTTCTGGTTGTTTCGGATTGCTTTACAGATGGCCTTCCCCAAGAATTTAACAAACTTTTTTATAAAAATAGATAATTTTTTTTAAAAAGAGTCTAAGTTTGTATACATTATATTATATATGTATGTGAGACTATCCCAGGAATTGAAATTTGTATACCAATGCATTTAAATAAAGAGTTTTTAACTGAGAATATTTCAAATTTATATTAATTTAAAAGAGTTGTATTGCTTCTTTAAATCTTTTGCATTATGGCTTCTCTTGCATATATATGTAAGTGGTTACACACATAATAATGTTTACACAACTTCATTTAATATATATTAAATGTGCACACATATCCACACATACACGTAAATATATTACATATTAAAATAAATTATTCTGATTATATACGTGGACTGTGAGGGTTCGAACTGGTGGAAAAGATACTAACTATGATGGAACATAGTAGGTGAAATGGGATGATGGCTAAATATTTAAGTGGAACCAAAAAAAAAAAAAAACAATAAGTTTTAAATTTGTTGATGTTGTTTTAAAAAAAAACAAAGTGAAACCAAAAAAAAAAATCGTAATAAGTTTTAAATTTATGTTATTTAAAAAAAAAAGTGAAACCAAAAAAAAAAAAGCTTACTAACTTTAGGATTTATTTTTTATATTTAAAAAACAAAAAGAACTCCCCCCCCCCTGCAAAAATATAATAAGTTGTAAATTTGTTGATATTAATAAAAAAAAAAAAAGATATTTAAAAACTACAAATTCTGTGTTTGATTTTTTTTGTTCTAAATTTGTTGAGGTTAATGAAAAAAGTATTGAAAAAGTACAAATTCTGTGTTTTTTTTATAAGAAAAAAGAAATATATAATGAGATATTATTTTATATAGCACTTTGTTTTTATACTGTAATAGTGATATTACTGATTAAGCCAATGCACATGCATTTTAAAGATAAATTATAAATGAATACTCTCACTTTTCCAGACACAAGATATAGTATTTTTTAGAAAAGATGGAATGAATTCACCCATCCTTTTGACCCAAACATTTATGTATGGGCAAATCTTAAGCATATTGAAATGAGAACGTGAAGATGTTAAGCAATCACTTTAAATTACATTTATGATGCTTGTGAAATCTTTTAATCTTACTATATGTCATACTTTAGTTGAAATTAAACATATATAATGAGATATTATTTTATATAGCACTATGTTTTTATACTGTAATAATGATATGAGTAATTAAGCCAATGCACATGCACTTTAAAGATAAATTATAAATGAATACTCCCACTTTTCCAGACACAAGATATAGTATATTTAGAAAGGATGAAATGAATCACCCATCCTTTCTAAAAAACTAAATCTTGTGTCTGGAAAAGTGAGAATATTCATTTATAAATTATCTTTAAAGTGCATGTCCATTGGCTTAATCACTAATATCACTATTAAGAAAAAAGAAAGAAAATGCAAAAAAAATATGGCCTGGGAATGTTCATATTTTATAGTTTTTGCATAGCAACAATGCCATCACACAGCGAATGTGTCTAATCAACTATTACCCATATATGTATGTACATATATAGATCAAGAATTTTGGCATAAACAGCATTATTTCTGTATATTAAC
This sequence comes from Epiperipatus broadwayi, assembly GCA_028023455.1. Classification (NCBI taxonomy): domain Eukaryota; kingdom Metazoa; phylum Onychophora; class Udeonychophora; order Euonychophora; family Peripatidae; genus Epiperipatus; species Epiperipatus broadwayi. The sequence continues at coordinate 20,737 of JAQFVV010014957.1, read as the reverse complement.
TTTAAAAAGATGTTATCTTTCTATAAAAAAGATAGATACACATGCTTGTGTTATTTACAAACATATAAATAAAAAAAAAATTATGCAATATAACCTATTCCAAAAATTATATTAACATACTCTTATAAGTAAACTTTTCAATGGGTGCTTTATTATTGTAAATTTATATAATTAAACTACTCATATTCCTACACTTTGTGCAATATATTATGGCCATTTATGTCACAGATTATGTATTTTTCAATATAGTTTCATTATTTGCTTCATTTTTATTAGTCTTACATTTACTTTTTAAAACCTATATAATAAAATAAAATACTTTACATAAGTTTAATTACTAACATCTCATTAAAAGAAGAACTACATATCTTATATTTCTGAAGGTAGATCTTAAATACAATACAAGTGGGTCATAATGCAAAAGTGACCATACACTCTATTATTAGATATATCATAAGTATTTCAATTATTTTGTCCCATCACAGTGTGTATATATATACACACACTGAAACACTTCACATTACTTAATTTTTTTTTTAAGAAAAAGTGTTTATTTTAAAAAACGAAGGAATAGATTTTTTAAAAAAGAAGAGAAAAATATCCAAAGAATAACGAAATAAGTTTTCTTTGTCTAATTAGAAGTGCAGAACTTATTATGATGTACTAGTAAGTAACATGTCAACTTTAAACTTGTAATACGTGCTGCTTTACATACAAACTTTTTTTTTCCATTTTCA
>JAQFVV010014957.1:0-17500 GCA_028023455.1 Epiperipatus broadwayi | reverse complement strand
CAAGCAGATTTCCAGAACCATCTACAATAAGATTGAGAAATCAGTGATTATCAGATGATAGTCTATTTAAATCCACATCCTTACCTGTTTCTGGCTTCTGCTTTTATCAGTAAGGCTTAGAAAGTAATACAATTATGCAACTAGAAACAATTTTTAAATTCATTTTATTTCAAGTTAAATGTGTTAAAATTCAAAAGATCTCAAGCCTTTAAACCAAAAGCCAATCTGCATAAAAAGTTATATAGGTCTGCCTCCAGATCAGTAATGATATATTTTAGTAATATAAGAATCTATATCCTCTGAATAGAAATAATAACAAATCACTTAATTCTTTATCTTACATAAAATATAACAAAATAATAGCAGCTCGCTGCTTTAGTGCCAGGTATTATAAGATTGAGTTAACCACTGGACTAATGTCTGGCTTTTATCTTTATAAATGAGATTTGGAATTTAAATATAAAAATACTGTTGTTATGAAGCTAGTAATCACCTTTAACTTCACTTTATTATTTAAGCTAAAAGTCTGGAAATTCAAGCACTAAAATTTTGGTCAAGCCAACTTACTTGCACAATTATATAAATCTTTCTCTAGATTAGTAACTATAAATTTTAGTACTAATGGTTTATAACATATTTTGGCCATGAATATGAGAGAAAACCCCTCAAAAGTACTAGGCCTAGATTAATTTAACTTAATTGTCTTTGTTACTACTGACAGCTTCTTCTTCAGCATGTTAAAGTGCTTATATATACTCTAAGTAAAAAAAAAGGGAAGCACTATTTATATATTTATACTATAATATCTGAGGTAGATTTTATATACATCTTTTAAGGCTAGACCATCTTCTCTATTTCTTTACATTTTCTTTACTAAACTAAATGGATTTCTGCTGAGTTTTTTCTTAATTCTAAAGATTAATGTTCAGTAATGTCCTGAGATCACCTGGATTTTTTTCTAATATTCTTTCTCCAATAATTACTTTTTTTGGTTTTTTTGCTTTTTAAGTTTATTTTTTAATTTTCTCATAATATCTATTAATTTCATGATAAATCTTTTTAAGTAATTAGACATCTCAGCTAATATTATTATCAAATTCTTTGATCATTTTGTCTTTTTTACTAATATTTTTTATTGTATTTTCTGTTATTTTACTTTTTAAAAGACATTTAAATTGTCTTTCAAAAAAATTTGGTGTTTGCTTTTATTATTAGGAACACTATTTACTAATTTTCAAAATTTTAAAATCTCCTTTCTTTCAGAATCATTTTTTTTAATTATTCTCTTTATGACTTTATTTTTATAATTACAAAATTGCAATCTACACCAATTATTATTTGCATTTAATATTATTCCTATTTAATTTTTGCATTTTAAGCACTTTTATTTAACTTACAATCTCTACATTTATTTGTTTCAGTTAAAGTCTTTCAGTGAAGTTAGAATAAAATTTTAAAATCAAGGTTTAAGATATTTAAATTTAATGTAATTTTTTTGAAATTTGATACATTTTTTTGAAATCATTAACAGTGCCATTTTGGCCCTATAATATTTTAGGTAAATGACTTAATTTCTTAGATATGAACCACTGGGTAGAGGTAATTTCAAATATTTTTATATCAAGTTTAAAAGTCATTCTTAGAACTTTAATATGGGTTAAGTAAGAATCACGAGAGGGCAGTATAGAAATTTTTTTGGTTTCAATTAAAAGATTGAGCAAAGTTATAAAAACATTTTAAAATTAAGTTTTAATAGATTTAAATTCAGTGTAGTTGATTAAAATTTGGTACATTAGATAGAAAATACTGCTAAAACAATAGAATTTCAAAGATTTTAGGTAGGTGACATACTTTTTTAAATATGGACTATTGGGTAAAAGATATTCAAATATTTTGATATCAAATGTAAAAACCAGTCTTAGAATTTTAATATGTTTTGAGTAAGATGTATTTTTGTTGTTTCAATTGAAAACTTCATTTAAGTTAGAATAAAATAAAGTTAATCTATAATATAGTTTTATTATATAATCTAGTTAATATTTATTTCTAATACATAATGCTTTCCATTTGACGTGTTCATTTTTTCAAGATAGCATTTTGTAGAGTATTGTTAGCATTTTGAATAGAAATTTAAAATTCTTTACCTAAATATTTTTTTTTTACAAATATCCTTTTATTAATTTTTTCACAACAAAATTCTGTCAACTTTTTTTTTCTAAATTTATTTATTTCATATGAAACCTCATTTATCCAGCATATACTGTACTAATATACCATAAATATAAATTTGGTCACATCGTATTTATTAATCCTAATTTAAATAAAGTTCTATATTATATGTATCTTTATTAAATAATACTTCTAATTTTTTTCCAAATCTATAAAATTTTGAGCTATTTTTTTGGCTAGAAGAAAATAGAAAATATAGCAGAAATATGATACAATTCTTTTCAATTGAAACATTATAAAATTATTTTATGAAGTAGTGTAAAATTTTCGGTGTTCTCTAAACATACAATTAAATACTAAAGCATATTTTAGTGAGAAAAAATACAAATATCATATATACATATTTGTAAGCAATATTCTCATAGATTTAAAATTGTAAGTAATATAATAACATGCCACAGAAATTTTCACCAGAACATGGTATCCTAATTATTAACTTTAAATATAAACTGTAGAATAAAACCATGATTATAATGCACACACATTGAAATTATACTCAGTTTAATTTTATTCAATATATTTAAACACTTTTGGTATTATATATTATTAATAATGACTGAGTGTCGAGATATTTATATAGATGAGAAAGTTTTATGACATAGTGATTAGCTCATCATATAGTTTTAGTTTCAGAGTAAAACTTAAAAATGGTTTTAAATATCTGAAAATAAACAGGCAGTTATTTTTTTTATAGACACTCTTACTAGACATCAGAAAAACTGTAAAATCTTTACCTTCTATTAAGCGATTAGTTTGTTGAAAATTGTCTGTTTATTTATTATTTCTCCGTGGACAGACTTTTGCCTTGTAGCAGGTTACTTTCCTACATGTAATAATGACATCCAGATACACACACACATATATATATATATACACACACACATTAGTTCATAATAATAACTTAATGCAAATGTAGGCAGAAAATATAATTTTTAATTAACTTTTATTATCGTAATATAAAAAAAATTAAAAAGTAATTTTTTTTTACTTATTCAGGAAAAAGTTCACTACAGAAGTCATTATTTATTCAAGATGAAATAATTTATTAATGCATTTCATTCAATTCCCATCTTTAGATTCAGCTAAGATATTTTACTTTTAGAAGATACTTCTATTAAATAATATAAGTAATCATTAATTTTTAGATAAATTATTGTATATGAACATTATTAAATCTTTAATATTTTTAATAACTTTTATCACTATTTTCAAAGAAGTGAGAAATATTTTATTATTAGAATTTGAAATTTTAAATAGGCATGGAATTTCATAATTTTTATAAATATATATAAAAAATAAGCTGCTTAAAATTTGAACTTAATAAAACTGGATGAAGTGAAAAAAATTAGTTTTAATACATTTATATAAATATATTATGATTTGAAAAAGAAACATTTGGTGGAGAAATTCCTGTTAACTACGCTCTAAAATTGGATTGCCAAATTATGTCATAGATTGGCAAAGAAAGAGACTAAAATATCTGATATACATATAATTAATCTTTATTTGCAAAACAAGTTTTATTTGTAGATATAAAAATTATATTCCAGTAATCATAATTTAGTCTTTAAACTTGTTGTTTTTATACGATAACAGGTTTCTCTCTCTTTTTTTGCTACATTCCTAGATTTGCTGAACTTTATATTAAACATGAGACTTAGAGATAGTATGATCATATAGCCATAACTAACATATATAAAAGAAGAGTGTAATGGAATTAAGAATTCAAAACTAGTATTTTAATAATAATAATAATAATAATAATAATAATAATAATAATAATAATAATAATAATAATAATAATAATAATAATAATAATAATAATAATAATAATAATAATAATAATAATAATAATAATAATAATAATAATAATAATAATAATAATAATAATAATAATAATAATAATAATAATAATAATAATAATAATAATAATAATAATAATATGGTCACACTTGAAACAGAGATCCAGTCTATGAAATATAAAGACCAATAAGATAGATGATGACATTTTCAACATCAGCATTTTTTCCAACTTTAAAAAAAAAAAAAAAAAAATGCAAGCATAAACTGAACTAGATAGAAGACCAAATTTAAAAACAAGAAGAAAAAAAAAGGATGCAGAAAAGATAAAGACTTATATACTGAAAGTTGTAATTTGTTTTTCATTTGTAAAAAATCAATATATGACTCTGTAACTTTTTAGACTCAATAAAGTTTTGCTTTGAAACATAATAATAATAATAATAATAATAATAATAATAATAATAATAATAATAATAATAATAATAATAATAATAATAATAATAATAATAATAATAATAATAATAATAATAATAATAATAATAATAATAATAATAATAATAATAATAATAATAATAATAATAATAATAATAATAATAATAATAATAATAATAATAATAATAATAATAATAATAATAATAATAATAATAATAATAATAATAATAATAATAATAATAATAATAATAATAATAATAATAATAATAATAATAATAATACAGAATTAATAGTAATAATAAAATCTAGTTAAAATAAATATTAGATATAAGTTACTGTTTATAAAATATAAATTTCATTACACATATGAAGTTAAAATATTAACATGAATTTCCTTTAATGAATTGTTGTTTTTTTTTTACTGTTATTTAAAGAAATATTATGAAAAAGATTTAATTAAAGTGAAAGGCTGAAAACCTCTAGCATGTACTTTTAGAATGCTTATATGACAGCTAATCAGATGTAATGATGACTGTATAGGGTGCTCTTAAGTCACAACACAAAACAGAGATTTTATAAAAAAAACATGGTTCCACCTTTCTCTTTACTTAAATTTCTATATATATAAGCCAGTCTGAAGCATTTTGACTTAAGAGCATGAAGCTTTAATCATCTTCACATTTAACTTACTGTATATTATTTATAACTCAACAATACAAAATCTTTCGATTTATTAGGAAATAATTTTTCAGATCTTATAAATTGACAGTAATGTATGTAAATATTATTTAAATCATATTTACTATTTCAATATACACCAAGCAATATATATATATATATATATATATATATATATATATATATATATATATATATATATATATATATATATATATATATATATATATATATATATATATATTGTAACCTAATTAAATGAGTTCAAAAGATAAGATATTACCATATAAGTGAAGGAGTTCAAATATCAAAAATTAAAGGTTGATCAAATTATTATAACAAGTATTATAGCAATCATGTGAAGGGAAATCACGTGAAGTGAGTACACTAGTAATTCAATAAAATATAACTCAGGTATACAGGCAGTAGGTTTTATCCACTTTCATTTCTTGGTTTGATGTTAAGTGCATGTTTAAACAAATACTAAGTGAATATGGTCTAGCAGGGCGCCACTAGATTATCTGAATCTAGACACGGTTATATCTAATAACCTTTTACATGTACCGGGTTTGAATCCCTTTTTGGTACTTTATTTCTAATAAAAAAAATGAGAGATTTTGCTTTTTGAGCCATATCACTATAAGCACTAATAGTTAGGTAAAAGTAAAACATCTTTGAACCAAAGTGGAGTATATTAGACATAAATCATTTCTCAGATCTTAGCATAACAAATGTGTTTCAATATTTTTATAAGTTCACTAGCTCAGATTATATATAACTAATTTAGGATGGCAATTCACTCATCCTTGCATGAAATAGATGATGGGATGTGGTTATAATAATACTAAGAGATCACTAAATATTATAAAATCAATATTTATTTATGGCCTTTAAACAGTTAAACAGCTCATTAATTAAAACGTTGATGATGATGATGATGATGATGATAATAATAACGATAATGACAAGGGTTTCAATTACAGCTCTAGGACTAAGCCTAAACATAAAACTAAATTTTATAAAGAAATTCCTAATTATTGCTTAATTTTAGCATATTTACTTATATCTTAAATAACTAATATTCAACCATTGATGATGATGAATAATCACACTTAACAAAGACTACACTTAATGAAATATATACGCCTCGTTTAATAAAACAAACTAATATTTATTACTACAGTTCTAACATATACATAAAAATTTCTAGATAAATATGAAAATTGACATGAATAATAATAATAATTGATTATATTACAATCCTCAGATTAATTTTAAGTTCTTCCCCCTTTCCCTTCAAATGTATTTTGTGTTAAGTTGGACGTCACATTAACCATGATTTTCACTCCATGAGAAAAGTATTTAAAAAAAAATATTATCTGCTCATTGGCACACATACTTTAAAATCCAACATGTAAATAGAATGTAAAAAAAAATGTTAGTAAAATTGAAAGAGCAAGTTTTAGAAAAAAGTTTTAAATTATTTTCTCCCCCCTCCCTTCCAAGCGCTGAAATCTATACTGAACTTGAAACAAAATAATCTAATATTCTAATACTACTCATTATTCCACATTCACTTCCAATTATACACATATAAAAATATTATTATGTATGTGCGTGTTTTATCCCATAATAACAAAATATTATTTAAAACCAAAATAATAATATATTAGTTAAAACTAAAATCATAATACCATAAAAAAAAAAAAATTGTTTTACATATTCATATTTCATAACTGTAAAATTAATAAACAAATCATTTTCATACATTCAAGATCATTTATGAAGCTCAAAGTTATTATTAGTAAGACATTCTTGTTTTAATCGATCTGAATAGTCTTTAAAAGTTCTTTAAATAAAAATATACCACTTTATTGCTAAAATGTTTATTAAGACTGATATCATAAAGAAAATAGATATAAAAAGTCATATTACCGATCTTTTGTTTGTAGCGAATTTCCAAGGGTTCAAACTTGTCTTGTATAATGTTTATATTTCTGTAGCTACCATTTCCGTTTTACTGGGAACAATCTCTTTCTTGAGGTGGATAACTATTTGATGATGATGACTCTATTGAGGTTATTTGCTTTAGTGGACAATTTGGAAATCATTATAGTAAATTTTCTTCTCTTCTTGTCAAGCATGTGGATGAAATACAGCAGTTGTTTTCCCATTTGTAAATTTTCTTGAGTTTAAAATCAGTTGTTGTAACAATTAATTGGACTTGATGATTAATATTTATCAGTAGATTAATTCATCTTCTTTGAATGCAGGTGAATGCTTTCTTCCTTCTATTAAAAACATCTTATTTATCTGGTCAGTTGAAAGGTGTAGAATATTATTTTAGACACATCTTTTCTTTCCTATGTGATGTGCAGCTTCCCCAGATGGTCTGGCAAATGGAATATACATATAATTTTTCTAGCAAGCCATTTTTTTTATATTTTCAACGTTCAATATTATAGTTTAATAATCTGAATCAATCACAATAATAATCTAAGACAGCTTTTTATATCCAATTTTTAGCTAACTTAACCAATCAGAGATAGCATCACTTGCTATTTTTGGACAAATTTGTTTTAATTAGATCTCTAATTTATTTTCAACCAAAGTATTTTTCAACTGAAAAGTTTAATCCTTTTTCCAGACACTTTTGTTTTAAAAAAAAAATAGACTCAATTCTTATTTCCTTTCTTTTGTTTTTTCTTTCTTTTTAACATCCAGGTAACACTTCAAATCTTTGAGCTTCCTTCTTTAGATCTTGATAAGACAATTTCAAAAATTATAGCTCCAAAGTGACAATCATTTACAAAAAAATTTACTACAAAGATCGATATCTGATTAAACAGATTTCCTGTTTTAACAAAAAAAAAATTGTACAAAAAAAAAATAATTTAACAGATTTAATACTTCCTTTTCTTTCAATATTTAGGAAATGTAAAATTTTGTATGTAATGTACACACATCCTGCATTCTTTCAAATCATTCATAAACTAACCTTAAATACTATAATTGCTAGCTTAGTAATTATAACCCAATTATTTAATTAAATCTGTAACTTTTAAATCCCACTTATAATTAAAGAAAAGCAAAATAAAAGTATAGAAAAAAATGTTAGAATTGATCAAGCATAGGTTAGTTTTAAAGAAAATTAAAATGTTTAATATTTGAAATATAAAACAATTAAATAATTTACACATACATTGCCTATATGTATGCATTATAACTTTGCTTTTTAAAGAAAAATTAAATATTAAATAGTTTAAATGTGTGTATTACCTTTCTATCAACACACACACAAATAAAGCATATAATTGTTGACCCATTCTTTCTGTTTAAAGCTTTTGAAATTTTGATCTGGAAGGGTTTGAACTTGGATGCCCTACAGCTTCTTTTATGGTTATATAAAATTGTGATGATGATTTTTGGTTTACCTTTTCTACATGCACATTACTATAAATTTGGCTAGTGACCAAATTGTAATGGCACAACTTTCTCCCCCTTCGGATAAAATCATCAGCACTTTTGTTTTAACTATATTTTTAAAAAAAAATCCTAACTAATAAATACACTAATAATAATAAACACTTATAATATATATAAAAAAAAAATTAACTACTGGTAAATATATTTTTCATTAGAAAACCCAAAAATAATTTATTTGGAGATCTTTGCCAGGCTATTCTGCTGAAGTATAAGGGATCAAACTCCTAGCATTATAGGTCCCCTTATTCCCATCAAGAGCAGCAAGCATAAAGGCATTCTCCCCTATTTTCTTGGTAATTTGGAATGGCTTTTTCTTTTCAAACCATATTGTGGTCTGCATAAAAATGCACCTGTACATCCAGTCCCTTTTTAATATTTCCATTTTTCATCTTGACTGGATATTTATAAAACATATCTGGAGGATTTATTTTATATAACCTCCTATTACAAACTCCATTTAGAAATATGGACTCTTGGTACCATACATAATATGCCTTGAAGTTTTTCAGAGAGATTGACTCTCTATACCATACATACTTTATTTTTAAACTTTCCAGAAAGATTGACTCTCTGTACCATATATAATTCATCCTTAAATCTTCCAGAGAGATTGATTCTCTGGGCCACATATAATTTATTTTTAAATTTTCTAGAAAGGTTGACTCTTTGTACCATATATAATGGACATTTAAACTCTTCAGAGAGATTGACTCTCTGTGCCATGTATAATTTATTTTTAAACTCTCTAAAAAGGTTGACTCTTTGTACCAAATATAAGGCACACTTAAATTTAACAGAGCATTTAAATTTTTCAGAGAGATTGATTCTCTGTCTGATACACACTGGACATTTACATTTTTCAGAGAGATTGCCTCTCTATACCATATATAAGGTATCTCCAATCTATTTAAGAAGACAGATTTTTGAAACCACACATGCTGGTTAGTTACTAGATTGAGAACTACAGACTGTTGAAACTTTTGCTCTCTTTCTAAAATAACTGGTTTCATCTCCCTTATTGCCTCTCTTAAATCAATCATCTTATCGGATGCATGAAGTTTTTCCTCCAACTCTCTTTTCCTTCTTTTCCTTCATCCCCCACCTCTTTTCCTTCTTTTCACTTCATGATCTATCCCAATCTGCTCTTTGGTCATCATCTCATTTACTTTCTTTACTGGGAGATTTGGTATTATGGCTAATATCGGCCTTTCTACTTCTTTTTCACCTTGTGGATTGTTAACTAAAGTAGGCATCCTTTTCTCTGACTGACTCTGTTCTGAGCTATCCTTACAGTCATCTGGACTGGTGCTAACATCATTTTGCCTTGAATTTGGGTTTGACTGATCCTGCAGCCCTACATTAATACGATCTTTTAATTCATCTTCACACCTCTTATCCTCTTGTTTTAAACTTTCTACACTTTCTATGCCTTTTCCATCATCTCTTAAACTTTCTATGAGCTGCTTCCTATCTTCTCTTAGACTATCTATACTTATTATACTGTGCTTACTAGCTTCTCTTAGACATATTATACATTTCTCTATCTTTTGTTCTAGATTTATCATACTTTGCTTACTCTCCTCTCTCATACTTCTGAGCATCTGCATTATCATGTCCATGTCTGATGGTGCTATCTTTTCTATCTGAGCCTGGCCCACTTCTGGCTCCTCATCTATCATTTCTATACTTGAGGCCTTATTATTGCTACTGACTTTAGAGGCATTTTCCTCTATTTCCTCTTTTTCTTGAGCTTTCCCATCCTCTCCAGGATAAAACGATCACTGATTCCTGGTATTGGGGCACCTTCCTCTTCCATAACCTCTTCCATACTATAATTTAGTTCACTCATGTTATAAAACTATATATATCCCATCTGTACTTCCCTGACCATCAAAAATCCACACATCTTCTCCCTGTCTGACACCTATTCTGACCAACTGACTGATTTGATTTTCACCTTATTATGCATTTACAAATACAACAAAAAAAAAATTTTAATATCCTTATTTAATGAACTACACAACAATAATCTATATAGTGCATGTCTGTCTGTAATAGCCCAAATTATACATTCATCCATTCTCCCAGAAATCCGACAGATATTGACAGTCCACAGAATGACTAGCAGTTCACAATCTTGAGATAAATAAAAGAATTCAGTCACAGCACTATAATCACACAATGCATCACGAGCACTCAGAAGATCATCCCAATTCGATCACTATTAACTACCACAACCCTTGATTGAATGAAGCAAACTCTGTTGCAATAAAAGATGTATTAAGTCTTAGGGGCTAAAATAGATAAACTATGCCTTGCTCTCTCTCTTGGAGTCTTATGTGGCAAGTATCAAGGAATGCCCTGCTTATTATAGACTACAAAAACGAAACCTTGCTCTCTCTCTTGGAGACTTATAGGCTGATATCATGGCAGGACTACTGTTAACTGCTTCATGATAAAATAAGAATAACATATAAACTTGATTGGAAAACTATGCCATGCTCTCTCTCTTGGAGACTTATAGGCTGGTATCATGGCAGGTCTGCTGTTAACTGCTTCATGATAAAATAAAGATAACATATAAATTGGGTTGGAGCAGTGAATGGGTTTGATCATTCATAAGTTACACGAAATACATAGCATTCTCAAGGCAATGACAAAACTCTCCACTCATCATCAAAACTGCAATCTAACCAACCAAACTCCAACGATCAACCATCCAATCAAACCTCTAAAATCATAGACTTTTTACAAAATGAACTCCCCAAACACACATGAGACTACTATTCCATAATTCATCACTATTACTATGCCTATCCTATCTGGCAATAAATCATTTTAATGTTCCACAAAAAAAAATCTATTATTTATTTCACCTTTGTCTTAAGTTGTGATATTCATCTCTATTTTCAAAATTGATAAAAAATTAAAAAAAAAAACTGTTTTATGGCTGTACCCATTTTATCATCATCAATGAAAAATTAAATCATATTAAACATCATCATCTAAAATAAGACTGTTTGGCCAAGAAAATTTTGTAAGACAAAAAAAAAAATTTTTACTGAAAAAAAAAATTTTACTAAAAAAAAATTTCTCTATTTTTAACCACACATCTCCCATCATTCTATAGACTCTCTTTTTCAGGTATATGGTAAAATATCAGGCCCCAGTTGGGTGTCCATTGTAACCTAATTAAAGTATCAAAAAAAAAAAATATTACCATACCTGAGTAGTCCATAGAATGATCATAAGAATTATAAACAAATTAAAATAACAAGTATTATAGCAATCATGTGAATGGAAATCACGTGAAGTGAGTACACTAGTAATTCAATAAAATATAACTCAGGTATACAGGCAGTAGGTTTTATCCACTTTCATTTCTTGGTTTGATGTTAAGTGCATGTTTAAACAAATACTAAGTGAATATGGTCTAGCAGGGCGCCACTAGATTATCTGAATCTAGACACGGTTATATCTAATAACCTTTTACATGTACCGGGTTTGAATCCCTTTTTGGTACTTTATTTCTAATAAAAAATGAGAGATTTTGCTTTTTGAGCCATATCACTATAAGCACTAATAGTTAGGTAAAAGTAAAACATCTTTAAACCAAAGTGGAGTATATTAGACATAAATCATTTCTCAGATCTTAGCATAACAAATGTGTTTCAATAGTTTTATAAGTTCACTAGCTCAGATTATATATAACTAATTTAGGATGGCAATTCACTCATCCTTGCATGAAATAGATGATGGGATGTGGTTATAATAATACTAAGAGATCACTAAATATTATAAAATCAATATTTATTTATGGCCTTTAAACAGTTAAACAGCTCATTAATTAAAACGTTGATGATGATGATGATGATGATGATAATAATAACAATAATGACAAGGGTTTCAACTACAGCTCTAGGACTAAGCCTAAACATAAAACTAAATTTTATAAAGAAATTCATAATTATTGCTTAATTTTAGCATATTTACTTATATCTTAAATAACTAATATTCAACCATTGATGATGATGAATAATCACACTTAACAAAGACTACACTTAATGAAATATATACGCCTCGTTTAATAAAACAAACTAATATTTATTACTACATTTCTAACATATACATAAAAATTTCTAGATAAATATGAAAATTGACATGAATAATAATAATAATTGATTATATAACAATCCTCAGATTAATTTTAAGTTCTTCCCCCTTTCCCTTCAAATGTATTTTGTGTTAAGTTGGACGTCACATTAACCATGATTTTCACTCCATGAGAAAAGTATTTAAAAAAAAATATTATCTGCTCATTAGCACACATACTTTAAAATCCAACATGTAAATAGAATGTAAAAAAAAATGTTAGTAAAATTGAAAGAGCAAGTTTTAGAAAAAAGTTTTAAATTATTTTCTCCCCCTCCCTTCCAAGCGCTGAAATCTATACTGAACTTGAAACAAAATAATCTAATATTCTAATACTACTCATTATTCCACATTCACTTCCAATTATACACATATAAAAATATCATTATGTATGTGCGTGTTTTATCCCATGATAACAAAATATTATTTAAAACCAAAATAATAATATATTAGTTAAAACTAAAATCATAATACCATAAAAAAAAAAAATTGTTTTACATATTCATATTTCATAACTGTAAAATTAATAAACAAATAATTTTCATACATTCAAGATCATTTATGAAGCTCAAAGTTATTATTAGTAAGACATTCTTGTTTTAATCGATCTGAATAGTCTTTAAAAGTTCTTTAAATAAAAATATACCACTTTATTGCTAAAATGTTTATTAAGACTGATATCATAAAGAAAATAGATATAAAAAGTCATATTACCGATCTTTTGTTTGTAGCGAATTTCCAAGGGTTCAAACTTGTCTTGTATAATGTTTATATTTCTGTAGCTACCATTTCCGTTTTACTGGGAACAATCTCTTTCTTGAGGTGGATAACTATTTGATGATGATGACTCTATTGAGGTTATTTGCTTTAGTGGACAATTTGGAAATCATTATAGTAAATTTTCTTCTCTTCTTGTCAAGCATGTGGATGAAATACAGCAGTTGTTTTCCCATTTGTAAATTTTCTTGAGTTTAAAATCAGTTGTTGTAACAATTAATTGGACTTGATGATTAATATTTATCAGTAGATTAATTCATCTTCTTTGAATGCAGGTGAATGCTTTCTTCCTTCTATTAAAAACATCTTATTTATCTGGTCAGTTGAAAGGTGTAGAATATTATTTTAGACACATCTTTTCTTTCCTATGTGATGTGCAGCTTCCCCAGATGGTCAGGCAATCATGGAATATACATATAATTTTTCTAGCAAGCCATTTTTTATATTTTCAACGTTCAATATTATAGTTTAATAATCTGAATCAATCACAATAATAATCTAAGACAGCTTTTTATATCCAATTTTTAGCTAACTTAACCAATCAGAGATAGCATCACTTGCTATTTTTGGACAAATTTGTTTTAATTAGATCTCTAATTTATTTTCAACCAAAGTATTTTTCAACTGAAAAGTTTAATCCTTTTTCCAGACACTTTTGTTTTAAAAAAAAAATAGACTCAATTCTTATTTCCTTTCTTTTGTTTTTTCTTTCTTTTTAACATCCAGGTAACACTTCAAATCTTTGAGCTTCCTTCTTTAGATCTTGATAAGACAATTTCAAAAATTATAGCTCCAAAGTGACAATCATTTACAAAAAAATTTACTACAAAGATCGATATCTGATTAAACAGATTTCCTCTTTTAACAAAAAAAAAATTGTACAAAAAAAAATAATTTAACAGATTTAATACTTCCTTTTCTTTCAATATTTAGGAAATGTAAAATTTTGTATGTAATGTACACACATCCTGCATTCTTTCAAATCATTCATAAACTAACCTTAAATACTATAATTGCTAGCTTAGTAATTATAACCCAATTATTTAATTAAATCTGTAACTTTTAAATCCCACTTATAATTAAAGAAAAGCAAAATAAAAGTATAGAAAAAAATGTTAGAATTGATCAAGCATAGGTTAGTTTTAAAGAAAATTAAAATGTTTAATATTTGAAATATAAAACAATTAAATAATTTACACATACATTGCCTATATGTATGCATTATAACTTTGCTTTTTAAAGAAAAATTAAATATTAAATAGTTTAAATGTGTGTATTACCTTTCTATCAACACACACACAAATAAAGCATATAATTGTTGTCCCATTCTTTCTGTTTAAAGCTTTTGAAATTTTGATCTGGTAGGGTTTGAACTTGGATGCCCTACAGCTTCTTTTATGGTTATATAAAAATGTGATGATGATTTTTGGTTTACCTTTTCTACATGCACATTACTATAAATTTAGCTAGTGACTAAATTGTAATGGCACAATATATATATATATATATATATCCTAAATGAAATTCATACTAAAAAATATATTTAAGGGATAAATATAAACATTATGGATATTAATTTTATAAATATAAAAATTATTATAAATATTAGTTAAAATATGAAGAAAATTATTAAAATATTCTATATAAGTCACACAGAGCTTTTCTTTTCTCACCTAAGATTTTGATATATAATTTAGAATGTCTCTACAGTTTAAGGTGCAATTTGTACTTAATAATAACTCTTTTTTAGGCAGATCTTTATCCATAGCATTTCAAGATTGATGATGTTCCAACAAAGGATTTTATCACACAAATGTATCCAGCTTACTAATATATTTTTATGTGAAACATTCTTTCATATTTTGGATTGATTTGATACATATGAGAGGAGATGCACAAAAATAATTGGAATTTTGTAATGAAAAATTGTGTATTTATTTTTAGGTATTGCAAATTGAATTCATTTCAAACTATTATCCATATATTGCAGTGCATCAATCTAAACATGCTTTTCACTTTTTGAAGAAGTACAGAAACTTTTGCAAAGAGATGCCTTTTAATGCCTTTGCCATTTTTTTCTTCACCACTTCTAAGTCCACAAAAGTAAAAAAGATCAAGACTTTTTCTTATTTAAGAGAATAAAAAGGAGTCACACAGAGATAAGATCAAAAAATTATGGCTGACAGATAATTTAAATATTGCATGTAATTAAAAATTGTTTCACACTCAAGGCTTGCATTGTCATGGTGATTGCATTCTTCACTTTGTCACAAAAAGAGAGGTTTACATTTTATCACATCACACAAATGTTTTAAATCTTGTAGATTTTGAATGCCTGATCATTCTGAATGAATTCTGAATGAACAAAATTGTTTGCATCCAAAAAAAATCATCACTAGTTAAATTATTTATATAAAAAATGTAAAACATATAGCCATAAAAGCACAAAAATAAAGAAATAAAATTAGTTGTATTTAATTGGATTCAGTTGGCAACTTTTTTATAATCAGTTGATTGTTTTCTTATAATAAGTTATAATGAAATAAATTTGCTACTTATTATTGTTGCTCTTAGTTACAATAAGTTTTATTTTATTTGTCTTAAAAAGTAGAGTGAAAAATAGGATTTTTTTTTGCAATAGAAGATTTAAATTTACAACTGGTTAAACTATAATTTGTATGAGATATCACAAAAACAGAAAGCGGGAGGAGTGTAAAGTTTAAACTATGCAAGCTAAATTCAAACAGAAATTTGATTTTTGCAGAATGAAGATATATTTAAAAGATATTGAGACACATACCTATTTAATTAATAAATTATATGAAATTAAGGCATTTAAAAATTTATACTGGTAATATGATTTTGATTGTATCTATTGCAGATTAAAATAAACTTTTAATCAGTATTATTTAGACCCTTACAAATCCCAAATTTTTTATACACACACATATATATATAAACTAATTTTCCTTTCATGCTACATTTATAATAATACCCCCCCCCCAATCCTTTATACAATATTATTGTTCTTAAAATAAAATTCAACGAAAAATAAAGTTAGACCATAAAACTATCATGATAACTTTGCACACATCAATAATTTGTTATTATTATTATGCTTAAAGCCTATTTTAAATTATTCACTAAATGTTTATACTAACATATAATCCATTCACACACATAAGTATAAAAACATGCATTTATAAAAGTTAAAAACAAACTAACCAGATATAATTTTAACAATATTCATTCTTTTTTTGTAAAAATTGCAATATGGTAGATATCAAGACAATATTGAACTTCAAGAAAATTAGTAATTTGCCCATAACAATCCATTCAATAGATTTAAACTATGGTGCTTAATAAGTTAACTAAGTCATTCCATGGTAAGAATTTAATACTTCTTATTTTAAGCAAACATTTTTTTAATAAGCCCAAACCGCTAATCTTATATATATATAATTTCTGTAATTTATAAGGAATTTGAACTCAGATTTTTAAGCTCTCTACAGTTGTTCATTGCATCTTATACAACTGAATGACCACCTACACATGAATAAGATAATTTATCTCCAATATACATATTTTATGCTAAACCAGCCCTCATCTGTTGATCTGGATCAGCATTTCCCACACACATATATAATCAGTGCTCAGTTTATATTAAGATAAATCTTATATGAATGGATGAAGATTTGGAAGGTGAAGAAGCTTGAAACCTGTCCACTAAAGTTTGAAGATTTGTTATCTTAATATAAACTGAGCACTGATTATATATAAGTGTGGGAGATGATGATCTGGACCAAATGATGAGTGCTGATTTGGCATAAAATATGTATATTGGAGATTATTTATCTTGTTCACATGTAGATAGTCATGAATATCAGTTGTATAGGATGAACAGCTACAGGAAGCTTCAAAATCTGAGTTCAAATCATATATA
>JAQFVV010014956.1:0-23194 GCA_028023455.1 Epiperipatus broadwayi | reverse complement strand
TTCTTCTTCTTCTTCTTCTTCTTCTTCTTCTTCTTCTTCTTCTTCTTTCTTCTTCTTCTTCTTCTTCTTCTTCTTCTTCTTCTTCTTCTTCTTCTTCTTCTTCTTCTTCTTCTTCTTCTTCTTCTTCTTCTTCTTCTTCTTCTTCTTCTTCATCTTCTTCTTCTTCTTCTTCTTCTTCTTCTTCTTCTTCTTCTTCTTCTTCTTCTTCTTCTTCTTCTTCTTCTTCTTCTTCTTCTTCAACTTCTTCTTCTTCTTCTTCTTCTTCTTCTTCTTCTTCTTCTTCTTCTTCTTCTTCTTCTTCTTCTTCTTTCTTCTTCTTCTTCTTCTTCTTCTTCTTCTTCTTCTTCTTCTTCTTCTTCTTCTTCTTTTCTTCTATCTTCTTCTTCTTCTTCTTCTTCTTCTTCTTTCTTCTTCTTCTTCTTCTTCTTCTTCTTCTTCTTCTTCTTCTTCTTCTTCTTCTTCTTCTTCTTCTTCTTCTTCTTTCTTCTTCTTCTTCTTCTTCTTCTTCTTCTTCTTTTCTTCTTCTTCTTCTTCTTCTTCTTCTTCTTCTTCTTCTTCTTCTTCTTCTTCTTCTTCTTCTTCTTCTTCTTCTTCTTCTTCTTCTTCTTCTTCTTCTTCTTCTTTTTTCTTCTTCTTCTTTTCTTCTTCTTCTTCATCTTTTTTTCTTCTTCTTCTTCTTCTTCTTCTTCTTCTTCTTCTTCTTCTTCTTCTTTTCTTCTTCTTCTTCTTCTTCTTCTTCTTCTTCTTCTTCTTCTTCTTCTTCTTCTTCTTCTTTTCTTCTTCTTCTTCTTTTCTTCTTCTTCTTCTTCTTCTTTTCTTCTTCTTCTTCTTCTTCTTCTTCTTCTTCTTCTTCTTCTTCTTCTTCTTCTTCTTCTTCTTCTTCTTCTTCTTCTTTTCTTCTTCTTCTTCTTCTTCTTCTTCTTCTTCTTCTTCTTCTTCTTCTTCTTCTTCTTCTTCTTCTTCTTCTTCTTCTTCTTCTTCTTCATTTCTTCTTCTTCTTCTTCTTCTTCTTCTTCTTCTTCTTCTTCTTCTTCTTCTTCTTCTTCTTCTTTCTTCTTCTTCTTTTCTTCTTCTTCTTTTCTTCTTCTTCTTCTTCTTCTTCTTTCTTCTTCTTCTTCTTCTTCTTCTTCTTCTTCTTCTTCTTCTTCTTCTTCTTCTTCTTCTTCTTCTTCTTCTTCTTCTTCTTCTTCTTCTTCTTCTTCATCTATTCTTCTTCTTCTTCTTCTTCTTCTTCATTCTTCTTCTTCTTCTTCTTCTTCTTCTTCTTTTCTTTTCTTTTTCTTCTTCTTCTTCTTTCTTCTTCTTCTTCTTCTTCTTCTTCTTCAACTTCTTCTTCTTCTTCTTCTTTTCTTTCTATCTTCTTCTTCTTCTTCTTCTTTTCTTCTTCTTCTTCTTCTTCTTCTTCTTCTTCTTTTTTCTTCTTCTTCTTCTTCTTCTTCTTCTTCCTCTTCTTTCTTCTTCTTCTTCTTCTTCTTTTCTTTCTTCTTCTTCTTTTCTTCTTCTTAACTTCTTCTAACTTCTAACTACCTAACCCACTCAACTTCTTCCCTAACTCTTACCAACCCTAACCCTACTAACACCTTCTACTTCTTACCCCTTACACTACTTCTACCTAACCCCTAAACCTAACCCTAAACCTAACCCTATCTTCTTACTTCTTTAACTATCACTAACCTATTCTCCTAACACTAACTTCAACACACCTAACCATCTAACCTAACCTCAACCTAGCTCTACTCTACTAACCTAACCCCTAACATACCAACCTAACTCTATTTAACCTACTTAACCTACAACCTAACTATACCTCTTCTTCTTCCCTAACTATCTTCTTTTCTAACACTACTTAACACTAACTTCTTCTTTAACCACCTAACCCCTAACCCTAACCCCTAACACTAACCCCTAACCCTAACCATTTTAACTCATTGTATACTGTTTGTACTCAGACTCATTTCTGTTGTTGGATGTTTCTTGGCAGGCAGTTCTTCTTTTTCCTTATGTTTGTATTTTACAGTAGAGTTAGAGAGTTTTGAAACTTGAAGATGAGAAATCTTAGTATTCATATTCAGAGTTTTGCATTGTGGTGTGCTTGGTACTGTGGCATAGCCTATTCCAGCTTCAGCATCATTAGTCTTAGCTGGTTTAGCTGTGTTATGACAAATATTTGAATTGTAGTAGGTATTTTTATTCTGATGCTTTGGATTGATTGCAGAAGACTGAGGTGGTTTTTGATAGTATTTCATAGTTGTTTTTGGACCACTCTATATTGATCTACTCTTTCCTTCACATTTGAATTGGAGTAGGTATTTTTATTCTGTTGCTTTGGGTTGATTGCAGAAGATTGAGGTGATTTTTGGTAGTATTTCTTAGTAGTTCTTTGGACCACTCTATATTGATCTACTCTTTCCTTCATTCCTTGGGATATAGCTTTTTGCATTGTTGTTTGACTGCTCTGATTTTCAGCTTCTGTGATTTGGTAGGTGTATTGTTTATTGCATTTATGGAATTGGTTCTTTTTATTGCCACATAAGGAACATATCTTTGCTACACAATCTTTGATGAGGTATGTGCATTGACCACAGTAGAAGCACTGCAATCTTATGCCTATGAAGGACAATATCATTGGTACTCCTCTATATTTAACTACAGTAGGAATATCACCAGGATTGCTACCTTGTTTTATTTGAAATTCAAATGAGGTTATGTTTGAGAGAATTTGCAACCCAGCTCTCTCCTTTGTGATCTTACCAAATTCTGATAAGATTTCTTGTAGATGTATGTCTTCAAAACCAATAATACAATTCTTGATTCTCCCTGACAAGACATTAGCCCAATTTAGATTGACATAACATGTGAACTGATTGTCTATTGTTTTGTATGTGCTCCTGAAGACATTTCTATTTGCCTAACTAGTGAATTGTATAGCAATATACCTATCATTAGGCTGGGTAGAAATTCTATAAATGCAATCAGCTATGTTTGTTTGCTTTATCATATTGCAAAGGCTTTCGATGGGAAATTGAATAAGTGAACATTTGTTGTAATTGACAGCTAATATAAGGTTTTGTCACTACTATAGTGAGCTAGCAATTTGAGAAAGTTGTTGGGTATAGTCTGGTTGAATCTGTATGTTAAATCTCTGTATTGATCTTCACTATAGTTTTGCATATTGAAATTGTCATCAGAGTGGCTTGAATTATACTGCATATTTGTCTCATCAGTAGACTGTTTGATCATGACAATGATTATGTTTGGTGAATTGCTAACTTGATTTTCTGTGTCCAATGTCTGCTTGGATGTTAGTGCTGTGTTATTTGCAATGCTTTTTTCCTTTACATTTACTTGCGGGATCATATTATTTTTAGCAATATTTGCATATGATTGTTTATTAATATTGTTATTAGTCTGTTGTGTGTTGTTTGGTGTGTTTTTTCTTTTATTAAGGGAAAATTAAGCTCATATTCTCTTTTGTATTCCAGTTTGCTAGTATTTGCGCTAACTTCAACTGTTTCTAGCAAGTGTCTGGTTAGTGCCTCTAGTGAGAAGTTGAGGTTTTTATAAGCATGGTTGTTTACATTTGCAGCTGAGGTTATGGAGGGTGTTCCACTATTTTTTTGTTTATTGTAATTATTTTCACTGTAATACAGCATAGTACAGCCTATATTTTTACTAGAGTCAGTTTGTTCAGTTGGAGGGCTTAAGTCTGAGCCAGAATCTATTTCAGAGTTTTCATGTATTTCAGTTTCGGTATCACTAATCAGCGAAGATGCCATATCATTGTTTTTATTTGCTCTGCTGCTGGAAATCATTTCTGCTTGCATAGAATTATGTTTAGATTTTCTTTCTAATTGCTTTTTTTGTGTCTTCTGTTTAATTTAGAAGATATTTCACCATCTACAGGGTCTTCTGTCAATGACTGGTCATCGCTACTGTATGGCTTATTCTAGTTAAGACTATCTGATGCATTAATTCTAGTGATCTTTTTTATTGTAAATATTTGATCTTTTATTTGGATTTATTTGGTAATTACAGGAATTATTGATTGTTGTTTGTTTATTTTTTGCATCAAAATTAGTATTTTTCGAATTATTTTCACTTTGTATGTAAGTATGTTTTTGAATGATGTTATATGAAATACCTTCAGTATTGTAATTGAGGCTCCACAATTCTGAATCATCAGTTTCAGTTATTACATCTTGTGTATGCTGGGCTTTGGTTGGTTCTGATTGTGAATTTAATAATTGGCTATTATTTTTAAATGTTTCCTTGTATTTGTATCTTTTTTCTGTCATATCTTTGATTTAGAGACTCTTCAGCATTAGAGCCTTCAGTGCTCGATGAAGCTGTATCATAATCTGTGCTGCAAGTTTGCTTTTCGTTTATACTTATTTGGTTTTTATTTTTATTATTAGACTTATTAACATCATTTGTTGTACATTTATTGATTCTTTTATGTATGTATAAACTAAGATGTTCAGTTTGTTCATCTTTCAAGTTTCGAAGTCTGCTCTGGTAAAATGTAACTTTCCCAATGTTGTGCTTTATACTTGGGGTTCCAAACTTCGCTATCTTCTGTACCGTGATTCTTTGAAAGTTTATCATAAGGATATTTTTGGTTTTCATTAGTATTATTATTTGATTTATATTGCTTATGTATTAATTTTTGATTTAGACCTGAATTTGTTTCATAAGGTTCATCATCTGAGTCGGAATCTGAGCTGAGGTATCTGGAATTTTTTTTTTGCTACCAAAGGTATGTTTTTCTTTAAATTCAATCTTTTCCTGTTTTCCAATTTGAATTTCTGATTTTTTGGAGGAGTTTGTTGTAGGCTGACTTATTTTGGGTTGTTTGGTTTTGGTTTGGGCGCTTGATTTTTTGGATTCTTGTTTGTGTATTATCATATGTTGTGTAGAAATGTAATTTTGAGTTTTGAATTGTAATGTTTTAAGATTAACATCAGCTTGTTCCATGTTATGCATCAGGCTTTGCTTTCAGATTGGATTTGTTTGATCCATTAAAGTCTGATTTATTGAATTATTTTGATCATCTTCGAGCATTCATTTATTACTAATATGTTGATCTAATCTATCTTGTGCTGATTTGCAAATATTTGTATTATGAGATCGATCTAATATATCATTATCAAACTGACTATTATCATTGTCTAGTTTTGAGCTTTGGAAAACATTTGTGGGCTCATTCTGCAAAACGAACTTGTTATAGTAGAAGAGATTTCTTCTGTGTAATCATATTTAGCATTAAATTTATTAGAAGTAGGGTGAAACCTTTCATTTGCAATTTTACATTCCCTTTTTTTAGATGTTACATGTTCTATTTCATTATCGTTATGCTCTAGCATGGCCTTATTTATAGCTTTTTCATTTTTTTTAATTGTTGAAATGCTGGATTTACTGCTCAAATCCGTAAAGTAGATATAGTAAAAAGGCTTACCTTAATTAATGATGTACTAGTTGTCTTGTTTTGAAGTATCTAAATAGCTTTAAAGTATTTTTTCCTAGATATCTATGAATAGCACATGTATTACAATTAAAACCGGAAGTTAAGTGCCTATTAAACCATTTACTCATGATAATCAAAAGGATGAACAGTTTAAATTTAAGTTTGCTAGTTTATCAAGCATTTTTGGTAATAAAAAAAAAAAATTTTCATAGTTATAATAAAATGTAATCGTATGGTTAAAAAAGTAAAATGCAATTTTCGTATGGTTAAAAAACTAAAATGCAATTTCGCAAATATTTGAAATTAAATTTAAGCAATAATTATATTTTCATCCAGTTATACACATGAAATCACGTGACAAATGGTACACAAACATCTTAATTTCATATTATGAAAATCTACATCAATCTTTAAAAAAATCAGATTTAAGTTTACTAGTTTCTTAAATCATTTACTCACGATAGATCAACCTATAAAAAAAGCAAATTTAAGTTTACTGGTTTATTAAACCATTTACTCAAGATACATCAACCTTTAAAAAAATCAAATATAAGTTTACCAGTTTATTAAACCATTTACTCATCACAATAAAAAGGTTATGCCTATATGAAATAAAGCGTATGAATTTTTAAATAAAAAAAGTGAAGAAAAAATTGAAAAAAATATTAATTAAAAATTCACATGTTCAGTTATAACTTCTACTTATCAGAAATTGCTTTTTCCCTTGCAGATATTGTTCAAAATTCATCTCCTAACGTCGTAATGGAATCTACCCTTGATCGAGTGAGATCCACACATGCTGGAGAAATCAGTAATTTGCATTGATACATCGAACTCTTGAAATCAATATAAATATCTAGTTATACAAGTGACTTTTACAATCAACAAATGAGCATGGATACATATTTAAAGAAAATAAATAGATTTTATTATTGCTAATACAAAAGTTTACTTAAAATTATTTACATTAAAATTCTTTAGGTTTTTAAAAATTGCTTTTCACCTGCAATAAGTATTTCCGAGCTTTATTCTTCTACTTAATTACTTTAAAATATGTAAATCTTTCTACATTTAAGTAAATAGAAATAAAAACTCACTATTTTTGACATGTGATCATATGATTTGAAAATGTCTATAAAAGATACGTTTGAGTCAAAATCTTTGCTCTTTAGTAACCAAATTTTTTTTTTGTGATTTGCAAACAGATATTGCATCTTGTAACTATCATGGCTTTGAAAATGCTCTACTATAATGTTATCTCTAATGAGACTCAAGATGTCACCTTTTTGAGGGATAATAATCTGTACAATGAAAAGAGTAAGAATCCCAGTGCCAAATGTGGAGACACAATGGTAGAAAAGCAAAGGAAGAATCACAAGGGTGACTAGGTTCCCATGATGTGATGCTCCAAGTGCCATACTACCAGGTCTATTCGTACAAGCAATCTGTTTTTTTCATTATATAGATGCAAGTGGTAGGGTTGCAAGCTGAATGACCATAATAAAGTTATGGAGCTTGTTTTATTTTTAATTCTATATTTTCCGAGCAGATTAGTGGTGAAGATGGCCAGCAAATTTTTGTCAACAATTATAGAATGGTTTAATTTTTGCAGAGAATTATTTTTTCAAGCAATTAAAAAGAAAGGGCAGTTAATAGGAACAGAAGAAGAACCAATTCAGATAGATGAAGCAAGATTTGCTGGCAGAAAAAATATAATAGGGGAAGACTGCTAAGTGGTGATCATCCATGTACCTCCAAGGATACATCGGTAACACTAAATAATAAAAAAACCATGGGGTCTGAGTTGATGGACCCTGGGAGTTTGAAGTACAAAGGTTTCCAATTGTCACTATTTGGTAGTGCTACATTGTGACAAAGCTATGTTGATTCCCATTATAAAGAGGGAATGTGCAGCTGGCTCTGTCATTCATACAGATTAGTGGCCAGCTTATGCAGACCTGAAAGATAGAAAATTTCAACATTAACCACCAACAAAATTATGTAAATCCGGTGATGGGAACTCATACCCATGCCATTGATTGATCATAGCTGGGAACCAAAGTTAAGATATTTAAAAAAATGAGAGGGACATTACTGGATTTTTACAATCACATTTAGATTCAATTTGTTGGTGGATGAATAAGAAGCCTCTAATTGAGAGAGATACATTTATTAACTTTCTCAAAGATGCTAAAGGTTCTTAATGATAGTGAAAAGATTAGTGTTTATCTTATTTAAAAGTAAATAAGTTTTGCATTTGAAATAATCAACAAATTTTTATTTATTTATAATTTACTATTCCTTTTATTTTTTAATGTATGTATTTCGATGTGATCTCCAATCATATTTATTTTGTTAAACATGTTTCTGTGTTCATTTGTTGATGGGAAAAATGACTTGCCTGTAAATAACTAGAGATTTGTATTGATTTTAAGAGTTTGGTGTATCAATGCAAATTATCAATTTCTTCAGCCTGTGTGGATCTCATGTGATCAAGGGTAGATTCCATTATGACGTTAGGAGACAAATTTCAAACAGTATCTACATGGGACAAAGCAAGAATTTTGGTAAGTAGAAGTTATAATTGAATATGTGGGTTTTTAATTAATATTTTTTGCAATTTTTTCTTCACTTTTTCTGTTTAAAAATTCATATGCTTTATTTCATATGGGCACATGCTTTTAATTGCAATGAATAAAGAGTTTGGTAAACTAATAAACTTTAATTTGATTTTTTTAAAAATTGATGTAGATTTACATAATGTGAATTTAAGATGTTTGCGTGCCATTTGTCATGTGATGCCATATGTATAACTGGTAGAAAATATAATTATTACTCAAACGTAAAATGGCATTTTTATTTTGTTTTTTTTTTTTGATGAAAATGGTGATTTCATAACAAATGGTCGTATGGTGATGAAAATGGTGAATTTTGTGTTTTAATATTTTAATCACATGATTTCATTTCTTATAACTATGAAAATTGGATTTTTTTTTTTTTTTTTTTTTATGAAAATGGTGATTTTGTGTTTTAATACTTTAATTATGTGATTGTTTTTTTTTTAATTTTTGAGAAAAATGGCAATTGTGAACTATGCAAATTGGATTTTGGTTTTTTTTTTTTAATGAAAATGATGAATTTTGTGCTTTAATACTTTAATCACATGAACACATTTCTTATAACTATGAAAATTGAGGTTGGGGGGGGGGTATGAAAATTGGGTTTTGAGGTTTTTTTTTATGAAAATGGACATTTTGATTGATGACATTTATCGGTTGGATGTGTGAGTGTGGTTTTGGGCAGTTCTTGTAATTCAAAATGGCAGCCGTGAGCACCAACATATATAAAATTATAATTGAAATAATAAATTTAATGGTTTACAAACTATTATAAACAATCCTTAAATCCACAGAGGAACTTTCGGTTAATTTTTTAAACCTGTCTCAACTGCCATTAAATTTAAAAAAAAACAAAGCAGAAGCAAATGTCATCAAATTCAAATTCCACAAATCTCGTATTTTAATGTTAGCAGCTTGTCGATTTATTAAATGCATTTTATTTCTGTTTATAAAAATTGCCTCTTTAATTTTTCTTTTATTATGGTTTCTCTCTTCATGAAGAATTTTCACATTTTCAAAATCAAATTTAAATTTATATTTACATGTTTTTTCATAGTCAAAGAAAACTGAAGGAGACATTAAATCACCATTATTTTTACTTTTTACACACATATATAACAATTCATGCTTCCTCAGCCTCTTCTCAATACTGCATCTAGATTCACCTATATTGACAGGTATGACATCCTTAGAATTATTGACTAATTTATTAATATAGTTTGGAATGTAGAATGAAACATTAAACACATTCTTATATTTATCCTGAAAAAAAATTCACTTGTGGATTTGAAATAAATGGATTAGATATCCATTGTTTACTATTAATCTTCATTTCCTTTAAATCATTATAACTTTTTTTAAATTGACATAAAGTATTGTTTATTTGTTCCATTTTATAACCAACCTTAAGCAATTCCCTGGCAAATATCTTAATATTTTTCAGTTTATCACTTTGGTAATGACATAATTTTTCATTCCAAAACAAAAAAAGATCTAAAACTTGCCATCTTATGCATCATTGGTACTTTTGATGTACAATTTATATATCCTCTTTTTTGCAGTGGCTTAATTATTAATTTATAATTTAATATACTATTATCTCTTGTAATAATAAATCTAAATATTTAATATTTTTGTCCTGTTCCTTTTCAATAGTCCATTTTAAGCCATTCAACTTATTTAATTCTTCTACAAGCAAATTTATAGTATTAGTATTTTCACAAACAAAAACATCACCCACATATCTTTTGTAAATTTTAATATCTCCAAAAGTACACATATTTAATATACTACTCTCATATGTAGATAAAACAAAATTGCAAACTTATGTAACTACAGGAAGACCCATAGGCCAACCTTTAGACATTTTATAATATTGACCTTCAAAAGATGCAACAATGTTATCATTAAAAAAATTTAAAAAATCAACAATAAACTTTATCATATATTTACAAATACTTTTACTTTTTAATGTATGTTCAATTAATTTTATGAAATTCATTCTATCAATAGATTCATCCACTTTTGTATCATCCAATGAAGCAACAACATCATTCTCATCAATCCCCACATTTTTAATACTATTTACAAAGTCAAACGATGAAGCAATAGTATTTTACCCAAATCCTAAATAGATCTTTTAAAAGCTTACCAATATATTTAGAAGTGTGATATATGAATGAACCACCAAAATCTATCATAACTCACAAAGGGTTACCATCTTTATGTAATTTTATATTTGCACAAATACGAGGACATACAGCACAAGAAGGATATATCATATAGTATGCATTATTACTTAAAGCTTTATTTGTATTTGTATATATTGATAAAGTTAAAATGCAAATGGTGAAACATGTTTTCTTTTTGATTGAAGAATATGGATGGTCAAAGAATAAATTTTATTAAAAATATTTTAAAAAGTGCTAAAAATAAAGCTTTAAGTAATAATGCATACTATATGATATATCCTTCTTGTGCTGTATGTCCTCATATTTATGCAAATATAAAATTACATACAGAAGGTAATCGTTTGTGAGTTATGGTAGATTTTGGTGGTTCATTCATGTATCAGACTTCTAAATATATTGGTAAACTTTTACAATATTTATTTAGGATTTGTGGAAAATACTATTACTTTCTCGTTTGACTTTGTAAATAGTATTAAAAATTTGGTGATTGATGAGAATGATGTTATTGCTTCATTGGATGTTACAGAAATGTTTGGATCTATTCATAGAATACATTTCATAAAATGAATTGAACATACATTAAAAAGTAAAAGTATTTGTAAATATATGATAAAGTTTATTGTTGATTCTTTAAAATTTTTTAATGATAACATTGTTGCATCTTTTGAAGGTCAATATTATAAAATGTCTAAAGGTTGGCCTATGGGTCTGCCTGTAGTTGCACAAGTTTGCAATTTTGTTTTATCTACATATGAGGGTAGTATTTTAAATATGTGTACTTTTGGAGATATTAAAATTTACAAAAGGATATGATGTTTTTGTTTGTGGAAATACTAATATAACAAATTTGCTTGTAGAGGAATTAAATAAGTTGAATGACTTGAAATGGACTATTGAAAAGGAATAGAACAAAAGTATTAAATATTAAGATTTAATTATTACAAGAGATAACAGTATATTAAATTATAAATTAATAATTGAGCCATTGCAAAAAAGAAGATATATAAATTGTAAATCAAAAGTACCAATGATGCATAAGATGGCAAGTTATAGATCTCTTTTGTTTTGGAATAAAAATTTATGTCATTACCAAAGTGATAAACTGAAAAATATTGAGATATTTGCCAAGGAATTGCTTGGTGTTGGTTATAAAATGGAACAAATAAAGAATACTTTGTCAATTTTAAAAAAGTTATTATTTAAAGGAAATGAAGATTAATAGTAAACAATGGATATCTATTTCATTTATTTCAAATCCATAGTGAAATTTTTTAAAGATATATATAAGAATGTGTTTAATGTTTCATTCTACATTCCAAACAATATTAATAAAGTAGTCAATAATTCTAAAGATGTTATATCTGTCAAGCAGAAAAGTAATGTCATATCTCAAATTTTTGTGATTGTATGCTATCATATATAGGTGAATCTAGATGCAGTATTGAGAAGAGATTGAGGAAGCATGAATTGTTATATGAGCATATAAAAAGTAAAAATAATGATAATTTAATATCTCCTTCAGTTTTCTTTGATCATGAAAAAACATGTAAATATAAATTTAAATTTGATTTTGAAAATATGGGAATTCTTCATGAAGAGAGAAACCATAATAAAAGAAAAATTAAAGAGGTAATTTTTATAAAAAACATAAAATGCATTTAATAAATCAACAAGCTATTAACATTAAAATACAAGATTCGTGGGATTTGAATTGATGCCATTTGCTTCCACTTTGTTTTTTTTCTTGAATTTAATGGCAGTTGAAGCAGGTTTAAGAAATTAACTGAAAGTACTTCTGCAGATTTAAGGATTGTTTATAATAATTTGTAAACCATTAAATTTATTATTTCAATTATAATTACAATTTTGTTTCAATTAACAGTCATTATATATATATTGTAGGAGTATATATATACTCATACATACTCATACATTTATGTAATCAATATGTATAGATTATATTTACATTATTATTATACTTATGAAAATAAATATATAATGTTACTATTTTTCATTCTTTAAAATGAAAAATGACGTTGTTGACTAAAGACTGTTGACAAGGTGATAAATGACCTCTGGGTTCACAGTTTATCGAATTAAAGGAAGTGAAATTAACTTAGTGTTTTAATATCTAATTGTTATTGCAACAATGAGAATGGGTATGCTTCAGCAAGCTGATGGAGCGAGACATGAAATAATTCTTCTATTCTTGTTATTAAAAGAATAAGGATTCTATTTTTATCAGCTATATTTTCATAAAAACTTTTACTATGTTTGATTACAAATAACAGTGTAAATTGAAGTTTATATTTTAAACAATTTAATACTCATTAAAAGAAGTTTCTTATACTTGTTCAACGAAAGTAATCTAAATATATTTTCGTGTTTTATAGAAAAAAATGTTTGAATTATGTTTTAAAATCTAAACAGCGTCTTAAAAAAAAAAGAACATGTTTATAAAAACTTCATTCAAATTTTATGTACTTTTCATTAAAGAAAATGCAGAGTGGCTAAAACACAAATATTTATCATGGGATAGATAAAATGCACTTGCCTAATCAAACACATATATGTGGGAATAACATCGTTGCCGAATGCTTTAGAATTATAAAGAAATTAGATCTTCAAAATGGAATTATGAATGCCTTAAAATTATAAAAATTAGATCTTCAAAATGGAATTATAAATATTAATGAAGGAACTTTATATTAAAAAGATGAATATAAAGAGGAAACTAAATGTCACTTAGGATATCCTAATATTATTCTCTTTAATGTTTAACAACAAAGGAATCAAAAAACTGCGTCTCTGAAGGATTTTCATTCTCGCGAGGAACATTAACTTTTATAAATGCCATTTGGGATTTTTGAAAATTATAATTAGGAAAAGTTAATTTCATTTTATTTATCATTGTATTCATTTTATTATAAAAATGAATAATAAGAGAGAATTAATAATTTAGAATATTTTTGTTTTTATTTATGATTAATAAAGATTTAAATATCGGTTAATAAATGTTAATTTTGGGAACGGGATAATGTGAACTTAGAGGTAAGATATTAAACTATTTTTGAATCCACTACATTGTTTATACTAATCAAAATAGACTAATAAATGTAATGTGTGATAAAGAAATAAATGATTAACATTGTTGTGAAGTATATATTTTTATATTAATAAATATAACTTGACTGACAATCATTTTAACGAATGAAGGTGTTATATACAAATTTGGGTTATTATTTGTATTATCTAATTAGTGTAAATTAGCGTTAATATAATTGTCTAAATATTAGGATACTTATATTTTAAATAAATTGTAAAATCATGTAGTGTTATAGGTTTAGAAAATATATCTACCGTAAGCAAAGAGAATGTTTATATTTTTAATATAAGGAGGTAGATATATAAATATTTTTTTATATATATTGTAAAATTTAAATTATTTAAGTGTTAAATAAATAAGTATGTTTTTATATTAAATGAAGTCTTCAATTTTGTTTTATTTGAATTAAAGAGTTAGTGAGATTCGTTGTTAATATTACTTTAAAATATTGATAGAAATCCCTGAAGAGAGTAAAGTGTTAAACTTCCCTGAGTTCGAAATCTGAGCATAACGGTAAAGTTAATGAAGGTGAAAATTGATTTGATGTGGTTGGATATAATAATTTTTTTTAAAATAATAAATTAGTTATTGAGAACAAATATAGTTTTATATCAAAATTAAATCACATCATTCGTGGCATCCTATATGAAGACCTTAAATCTGACTATAGTGAGATGCGACTCCTTAACTTATCTTGTTGAGAGGGGGCATACCGTTACATATGGCGCATCCAAGTGAGGCTCTGAATTAGATATACCATTACATATGGCACACACAACTAGGGCCTTGAATCATAGATTCCATATCATTATTATATTGATTCATAGATATTATATTGTTTGTATAGCGATACAAACATTGAGGGATAAATGATATTAATAATAGTCTCATATTAAATGTGTTGTAAAATAGTAGGTAATAAAATAATGGAGACTTTGAAAATTAAATAAGTAAAATTTAAATGAATAGATCACTCGCTTAAAAATATAATTTTAAAATTAGGCATTAGAGTAAGAACACATATATATATTTTGAAAAGAGAAAGGCATTGCATTAATATCCTATGATAAATAATATATTATCGTACAAATAAAGTTATAGTTAAGTTAAAGATAGTTTTATGATTACAAGAAGTAAGTATAAAATATTTTCTTCTAATACTAATAATATGGAAATGCAAACTGAGATACTTAGTTCAGATATAGTTGATGATACTATGAATCGTACTAATGAACAAATAAATATAGGTGTGTCTGAGAGTAATTCTATATTAGATACTCATGTTCCAGAAATTATGGATATTGTGGACAAACCTATAGAAAGTAAAACCAGTGATAATCCATCATTAAGTCAAATGATGTTAATGATGCAACAAATGATAGAGAATTTAAATACAAACATAGATACCAAAATGGAAAATATGCATACTCAGATGGAAAATCTGAAAGTAGATTTGTCTACGAATATTGATACCAAGATGGAAAGTATGAATACCAAAATGGAAAGTGTGAAAGTAGATATTACAAATGAATTATCAATAAAATTAGATAATATAAAAATAGATTTGCAGGACAAAGTGTCTGCAAATACAAGCAAATATCAGAATAATGAAAATTCAAAAAATTAAATGGACATTGAAGAAAACAAAGTCTTAAAAGTGTCAAAAAGGTACTTGAAGTTTGAAGCGCAAAAAGCAGAAAAGTATTTAGAAAACATTCTGAGAAACTAAAAAGCTAATATACAATCATCTCAAATTGATAATAACATAAAATCAGAAGAACGAAAAAGGTTTTCAGATGAAGAAAAATAGAAGATCACCACACATAAAAATCGCTAGCAAGACTAAAGAAAATTCATTCTGCTGGAAAAAATTTTTCAATTGTCTAAATAGCGAAACAGCATTGATTGATTTGACGTAAAGTTAAATGAAAGATATATTGAAAATATTGTTGAAAGTCACGTCGAAAATGTTAATCAATTCAAAATAAATATTACCGTAAAATCAAGTCATAAGTTTGAAAAGGATAGAGTTTGAAAAGAAAGAAAAAATATGATGAAGAATTATCTTTAAACTTATAGAGATTAAATTATCTACTATCAAAGAGCACTACTTCAGATAAAATTTAATCAAATATTGAAAAATATTAATAGGATAAGGAAGGTCAAATAAAGAGACATCAAGATGAAATAGTGATTGAGATGGAAAAACATGAAGACAAAATAATGGGGATAATATAGTTATTACATAGAAGCTTTTGTCTGCATCACAATCAACGTCATCTATAAATCTGCAAAAAATGTTAATAATACAAATGTGATATGCAATCTAATGTTGTGAATCAAGTTTGTAAAATTAAAAAATTTAAAGGTTCAAATGAAATAATAAGAGCATCTAAAGGTTTAAATTTATGTACCAATTGTCATTAATTTGACAGAAGGAACGAAAAAATTGATGTTAACATAGGGTCATTTTACTAAGGTGATGCTTTTATCATGGTGGGAATCTTGTTCCAGCCTAAAACTTTTGAAGAATATCATATTAAATGATAAAGAATTTTTGAATAGCTGATCATTAAAGTCACTGTTTAGTATCAATACTTTAGGAAAGTATAAAAGTGTGTGGGTGGAAACATATAAATTTTCAAAAGACAGATATCAAAACTGAAAAGCCTTGTCCATATCATTTCATCTCCGTCAGAATGTTCATGTGCAAAACTACAACACTAACCATGAAAATTGAACTTGGTCTTTATTATTTTCTAATATTTTAAAAATATCAGACAGTATGGACATTTTTGAAATAATATTGAACAAATAATAAAGTCTTAATCAAAATTATGATGAAAAAGGAAAGAAGAAAATATTCAAATAAATATATTATTATAAAAAAACATAAGACTTTTAATCATTATAAATAAAACAACCGAAAAATGATAACTAATGCGGATATTAAATTCGTTCTGTTACGTCAATTCAGAAATTAAAAGTATAGCATCTGCTAAATGAATTGAATAAAAATTAAAATGATTATAATAAAAAAAATATGCCCAACAACAATAAATTAAATAAGAAGGTCTTCGAGAATAGTTCCTCTCCTCCAAAGACCTACATTTTAAAGCGAGACAAAAATAAAAATTATGAGTTAAACAAATCATAACGTAATATGTTCAAAGGGAATGATGAACCCAAAATGTGTAATTCAAAATTGTCCATTAATTATTATTATCGCATTTGAAAATTTTCAAATTAGAACCATATTAAAGTCATTGGTATTAAATAAATATAATAATATCTGAGTTTTATAAAAAGTTGATCATTAAAATCCCCATATTAAAACCTTCACCTCTAAAATCGTGCAAAAACAATTAAATTTAAAGCAGATCTGGATCAAACAGCTTAGTAGTAAACATGTATTATCGTATTTTGATATCATGAACTTATTATATGAAGGCAATCGTGGAGATGAGCCTTTTTATCTGAACAAATGTTTGATTGATTGCTAAAAATAAGATAGGTTCATAATATAGGTGATGAAAGTTTTAAAGATGCCATTTAATATCCAAAGTATGATCCTCATTGGAAATTGGTTGTATAATATCATTATTAGAAACACTATGTAAAATCCATTGCTGAATCAAGTTTAGTGATAGCGATAATATTAATAAGTGTAATCTCGCTATTATAATAGGAAAATACTAATACAATATTTTCAAAATTACCGAAGTGATGGAAAGTTTTTCAGCAAAAAAAATAACATTAATTATGATCCTTTTTAGTCGATATTATCTCTTCATAATAATATAGAAAAAAATATAAAACAATTAATAAAAATGCTTGAATGAAATCTTTATTACTCCTTCACTACTACTATGTCCAATCAAGTTCGTGATGGTGAAAAGAAAGAAAGATAGAGTCGATGATTTGTTTGGATGTTAGACAGCTAAACTAAATTACTTTATTTTGATAAAAATAATACCTACTTATACGAAATTATTGGTAGAAGTTTGAAATAAGAAAGTGTTTTTTACTCGATTTGATATCAACTGTTAGCCAGAATGAACTTGCGTCTGGTCACTCTAATATACCATTTTCAGTATGAAGGATTACTTATCATTAATAGGATACTTGTTTGAATTGATCCAACTCAGTGGTACTTGCTTACATTCAGTGTAAATAAAACCTTCTACCATCTCTGATATGACTGAATTGGCGACCAATGTGTCACCGAATGATATTATAATTGCATCAACTGAATTGTTTATCTTCTTCACTTCTTAAAAATATTTTTAAAAAGTCGTTACAATATAAAAAAGAACTAAAAAATCGTACAAAAATACTTTAGTATTATTGAAATGATCTTCTTACAGATTCATATTGTTGGTCTCAATGGGATTCAAACATCGTCTGGATAAAGTTAATTTATGCAATTTCCTAAACCATGACAAAAACTAAATAAGATGCATTTTAGAATATTCTATAATTTGCATCAATCTGGACTACAAAAAATTTCTGATGCACAGACCATTGTTAAACTCATTAGAAAAAGAAGATGAAAATGGAAAATGGACTGAACAAGATGGTGGTTTGCTGAATCAAAAGCTGGATTTACTCATCAAACTATAACATACTCTGGAAGTTTACTAAATGACTGTATTACAAACAGATATTGCTTCTAGGTTACGGATTAAAGGATAGCATCTCAAATCCAAGAGGATGTTAGTAAGGAGTCAGTCTCTTTTCATTAATGGCTATTAAAAGGACTAGATTGGTCATGCAGTTACAAAGAAAGAAGGAAAGCCCTATAAATAAAGTGTGGAAGCATTAAAGAAGTACAAGCAGATACTTCTTGAATCCAGGGTGGATTGTGACTGACTTCAGTCATAAAGCCTCGACTCTTGAATCATAACTCACCTTGACTAATTACTCAAATTGATGGGGATGGTCATGTGCAGAAATTCAGTCCCCATATAGGTCATGTTCTTAAAGATCTAGAAATCATTGTAGCCCCATTGCACTAGGTCAAAGCCATGTCAAGTCCAGAACAATACATTTCAGGTTGAGCTGTGCCTACACATTGTGAATGTTGACTAAATGGTTAAATTGAAAAATAATGAGAACAATTTATTCATCATCCCCTTAAATTTGTACAAAATGCGAATAAAGAAGTAAAATGTGATTATTAAAAGCATTAAACAAAAAATTCTATATACCAGCCAGTAATCTTCATTATACTCAAGAATGGACATGTTCTTCTGGTCTTAAAAATATATTAATGATAATTTGACTAGTGGGAGGTAGTAGTACCTGGTTTCTAAAGACCCTCACACTGTCCTCATCCATTCGTTTATATGGACATTCTCAGTGTCTAAACTGACAAACAATAAAGAAGTGGTTTTATATTTATCTTGCATCTAGAATATTTTGAATAATTCAAATTGTCAAATATGTTTGTGAAGAGCTAAACAGTAAAGTAAGAATATATTGGTTAATAAATTCTCTATCATTTCAGAAAGAACCAAATAGAGATCCAGCTATAAACCTATGTAAGCCTTTACCTCCCCATTTAATAAAAAAAAATTTTAATACAGCCATATGATCTCTTCTTTAAATTTGTCATCTTATCCCAACCACCCAGCTAATACCTGAATAATACTACTAAAATATTAAAGCATAATTTTACAGAGATAAGGAAACTATGACGATCTTAGCTTCGATCCATGCTTTACCTTCTCGTCCAAGAACGAATATATTGAGTAAACTAAGCCGTCATCTAAAAGCATGTGCTTACTTCTGAGATGCTAAATCAAACCCATATGAACAGTGTAATAGAACTTGGACGTTGTTTAGGAGCTTTTATTTGGAAGATAATCTGCACAAAGAGGTGAATTAAAAGCACATAAGATATAGTGCTAGTATATAAATTGAGGTGTAACAGGTCACTGAATTCACACCCTTAAATGC
Source organism: Epiperipatus broadwayi (assembly GCA_028023455.1). Classification (NCBI taxonomy): domain Eukaryota; kingdom Metazoa; phylum Onychophora; class Udeonychophora; order Euonychophora; family Peripatidae; genus Epiperipatus; species Epiperipatus broadwayi. The sequence goes on along the minus strand of JAQFVV010014956.1, from coordinate 3,853 downwards.
CAATTAAAACAAAATATACAATATTTAAAAATATTATAAGCCCACCAATCCTAATTTAACCATAAAACAAGTGAAAAAGGATAAGAAAAGAAGCTTTAAAAATGAGACAATGGCTCAAACGTCTTTTAAAATACCTTTAAGTCAACTATCAATTTAAAATGGGTGACAAAGTATTTTAAGAACTACATCATTTAATAATCACAAAATTTTATTTTCAATAAAATTTGTAATAATATAAGACCATTACCATTATAAAAAAAGCTGGACAAATGCATATGGTTTAGATTTGTTGATGGTGAAGGTGCAATTTATATAATGCTCGTATATTAAGCCTCTAGAGGAAAAATATATCAATTTTTAAATGACAATTATGTAGAGTTTTGTAATATACATAGGTGTATAATATTATTAGGATTAGATAAATATAAGGATGGATATGAAATACTACACATATCTAATTATTATTGACTTAGAAGATGAATCATATCATTAATGTTGAAGAAATAAACTAATTTATATGATTTGGCAGAACACTGCAATGTTAAACTAATATGTTATTGAATCTACAAAAATAAATGTAGTCATAAGAAAACCAAAAGAACAAGTTGCTTTAGCTATCAAGGTTAGTAATATTCTTTAATGCAGATATTATTAGTAATCTATTAAGTCAATAAAGATCAGGATGGCATTTCTGAATTGGTTTATATAAACACTTATAACCACCTATTAAAACTTAGTTAAGAAGAATAATCCGGTTTCTATCATATAATTCTTTGATATACCATTTCAATACTTGAGTAATATTAATAAGAGATGCAAATATAAAAGAATTCATGGAAAAGAAAGTGAATAAAATAATAAGAATAATGATTTTTTACCACGTAACGAAAATGTTACTGTTTAACTCATGATCCATCAATTGAAATAAATAGTCATGTTGTCTGCTGATTTGATAAAACAGATATATTAAATCAATACTTATATTTAAGATACTAACAAAAAGAACCAATTGTCTGCTTATTTTAATTATTATCAAAATATAATAATTAAATAATGTATTTTATCTAATAATTGTTGAAGAATTTAGATTTTGGTCAGGGGAAAAATAAAAAAATTTATACAGATTGGCAGTGCATGAAATATTAACAAGAGATCAATTGATAAAAATAATTAGTTTATTTCATTTCCCTTAAGTCGAGGAAATGTGGAGTAATAATATATGCCTCACTTGTATATATATTATATAAATAATATTGTAATTATATTTGCTATTCATTATATATGAAAAATAAATATATAAAGTTACTATTTTCATTCTAAAATGAAAAAATGACGTTGATAATCAGACTGTTGACAAAGGTGATAAAAAACTGATATAGTTCTTTTGATTTATCAATTAAAAGAAATACAAGTATCTTGAATCTTTTAATATCATTATTATTACAGCAATGAGATAATTAACTTCAAACTGATCAGGCGAGAACACTGAAATAATTCATTTATTCAGCATTTATTAAAATAGAGTTATATTTCTCAGCTATATTTCATAAACTTTTACTATGTTGTTTTAGTTCTAAATAATATTGTAGAACAGAAGTTTATATTTAACAAATTTAATATAATAAAAAGTTTCTTCTCTTGTTCAATGAAAGTAATCTCAATATATTTTAAGTGTTTTTCATAGAAAAATTAACTGAATTACAACATTTTTAAAATCTAAACTCAAAAGTCTTAAAAAAAAAATTCTTTACTAAAAATCTTCATTATAAATTACTATTATTCACTTTTCATTATAAGAAAATACTGAAAATTGCTTTAAAGAACTATAAATATTTTATCATGGGATAGATAAGTAATCACTTATAAATCAAACATATATAATAATGGGAATAACATCATTATGAATACTTTAAGATGTAAAAGAAATGAGATCTTAAAAATAGATTATAGATATATTAAAATGTAAATTGATCTTTAAAAGTAATTATAAATATTAATGTTTCTATTAAAAGATGATTATAAAGAGGAAACTGAAATATATCGCTTGAGATGTCTAATAATATTCTCTTTAATCATTTAACAATAAGCATAAGTTAACACCGTAAGTCCATTGATTTTTGAAAATTATAGCCAGAAAGGTTAATTTCATTCTTTATCTTGTCATATTCATTTTATTATAAAGCTGAATAATAACGAAAAATTGATAATTTAGAATATTTTTGAACTTTGTTATGATTAATAAAAATTTACTTATCAGTTAATAATCATTGAAATTTTGGGTGGGATAAATGTTGAAGAGTTCAGGTAAAAGTATTAAATTCATATTTTAAAGTCACAACTATTAACTCAACGACGTGACACTACCACATGGTTTACATAATAACTAAATAAATTATAATAACATTAATAACATGATAATCGATTAAATGATTAACATTAAATATTAAAAATATATATTTACTAATAATTAATAATATAACTTGACTGACAATAATCCATACCAACGAATGAAAATTATTATATACAAATGGACCCAGGATTATTGTTTATTTATATTTAATTATATTAAAAATAATTAATATAAATGTCTAAAAATATTAGAATACTTATATTTTATTACATGTATAAAATCATAATTAATTATATATTTTAAAAATATATCATACCTTATGAAAAGAATGTTTATATTTTTAATATAAGAGAGGTAGATATCATAAATATTTTTTAATATATATTGTAAATTTAAATTATTCATTATTCTTTTAACTGTTGACTCGTTCTTAATCAGAGACATTTTCCAATCTATATTGGTTTATTAATTAAATTTGACAGCAAAACTGTAAATTGGCAATTTTTTTGGACTAAGTTTATAGGTTTAACATTACATTTTTTGAGCGTAAAAAAAGTTTTATAATATACATAATATTGAATTATTTTACAAGTAAAAAAATCGTTAACCAGATGATTCATATCCAACAAAACTAAACATTTACTTTTTGCATCTTTTCTTGAATCTTGGCTAGCTGGTGTTGAAATTTGCCAAACAAAAAATAGGAAAACTCCATGCTATCATCAATCTTTCATATGAATCAACCATTACATTGTTCTAAATTTTCATCAACATTTTTAAATTCAAAAATTCTTTAGCTTATTTGTTTTATTACAAAATAGTAAACAGTGTTTTAGAGCAAATTTTAAAAATAATTTTTGATAAATATAATATCTAGTGTTTTACCTCAATATGTCAAATAAATATTATTTTTACCAAAAATAGTTACCGTTTTGTAAAAATTATTTATTTATTATAAAAGTCGGAAAAAAAATCATAACTTGTTATTATGATTGCCGTTTCTTTTTCATCTCCAACCGTAACAAATGTTTTAAAATTAAAAAGATGGAATTTATTTTAGACAAACTTTCATTTATTTTTATAATCTTTGAAAATTACTAATATCTTTTAGAAAACAAACTAAAAATTAGTATCATTTAAAAATGATTAATGCTTTGAAAATTATGATACCATTATTTTGTGCATCAGCTAATTAAAAGCTTTGATGATATCTTTATTTAGCTTGGTAACAATTGGACGTTCAGGGTTAAATAAATGATTGCGATTATTTATATTAAATGAAGTCTTTAATTTGTTTATTTGAATTAAAGTTAGTGGGAATATCATTTATTAATATTACTTTAAAATATTGATGAATAGAAGAGGTAAAGTGTTAAAAAATTCCTGAGTTCTAAATCGGTATGCTGGTAGGATTAATTAAGGTGAAAAGTGATTTGAATGTGGTTTGGATATATCATTTTTTGGCTTGCTCAGTGGATTAATGGGACAAATATAGTCTTATAT
>JAQFVV010014955.1:0-23205 GCA_028023455.1 Epiperipatus broadwayi | reverse complement strand
TGTAACGATATATAAATATGTCGTTACATTAATTTAAAAGAAAAACAAAGTTCGCAAATAAAAAGGAAAAAACTAAACGCTAAAATTAAAACATTGTTAAACGTGTATACATTCGCACAGATGCTAAACTTTAAAAATATTTTTTTTTATATATATAAATAAAAAAAGGTATTTGAACGTATTTTTTTTTTGATAAAAAAATACAAGAGTTAAATATTAAAATATTTAATATAAGTTAAAATAAAAACAGGTATTAATTAATTCCTGTAATCTATAAATGGAAATGATTGTTTATTAATTATCTAAAAGCTGTTTAATTAAAAAGTCAGATGGAAAGTTAGATAAGAGAAGAAAGAGATTTTAGCTTGACAAATGGAAGCACTAAGCCTTGGCCCGGACCATAACGAAAAAACAGATTAGTGACGTTTTGTTCAGTGAATCTTTGTGGATGATATAAAAAGAAAAAAATATTGAGTTCCAGTCAGAGAGCTTTTTCCAACTTGATTTTGGTGGGTCTGGCGACAAGACGCACTTATCGTCCTCACTCACTTATTTAAAAAATGCAAAGACTGTGATACCAGGACAGAACCAGCAACTGCCACCTCCAAAACATCAGACCGGTCTTCCAGGAAAGTCTGCGTGGGAATTGCCAACGGGAACAGGGACTTCTCTACCGTAAGCAATAGAACTGAACAATTGTTAAAATCACAACCTTAATTAAGAACTTTAAAGATTGCTAAGTAAATTTAAATTTTATAAAAAGGAACTTTTCTCTGACTTATGTGTCAACTAAATTGATAATGTGATATTTTGTATGTTTGTTATTGATAAAAAAAAAATCATTTCCATTTATTTTAATTGTATAAATTATTTATTGTTTAAATTTTAAATGTATGAAATTTAAGTTGTTTATAGACGCTTGCATGGATTCGTTTGCGGTTAATTATATTTTGGTTTTCATATTTGATCAAAATATATAGACATTCGATAAATAATGATACCTTACGGTGAGTATCTAAAATGTATTTATTCGGTGACATCTGTGGGCAAGTAGATCAATAAACTAAAAACTCCATAGGAATGGACTGCGGTCTTCTGCCGACTTACCAACCCATCCATAGGCAAACAGAGGGTGTGTGGCGTATATCTATAATCCTGCCCGTAGCGGATCTCATACTACATTTACTAATTACACAAATATATCCAATCCATTGAACCAATTCAACTACGAAATGAATAACCTAAGATTACTCCTCCCTTAATACAACCTTTACAAAACTATATAGCCATTCGTGCCCGACTTAATTTTTAACATTTATATACGTCCGCACAGATTTATTTAAAAATGTTGAGGTATAGATCGATTACACAGGATCCCACAGTCAAAAACATTTCAAAATAAACATAAACGATCAAAATACAAAATTATTGATAATGATAATCGCAGAGAGGAAAACTTATAAGTAACCCAATAGTATTCACCATAAGATACTTGCGTTATCACCAATAACTTAAAAGACATCCGAATAAATACATTTTAGATACTCACCATAAGGTATCATTATTTATCGAATGTCTATATATTTTGACTCAAATATGAAAACCAAAATATAATTAACCGCAAAACTAATCCATGCAAGCTGCCTATAAACAACTTAAATTTCATACATTTAAAATTTAAACAATAAATAACTTATACAATTAAAATAAATGGAAATGATTTTTTTATCAATAACAAACATATAAAATATCACATTATCAATTTAGTTGACACATAAGTCAGAGAAAAGTCCCTTTTTATAAAATTTAAATTGACTTAGCAATCTTTAAAGTTCTTAATTAAGGTTATGATTTTAACAATTGTTCAGTTCTATTGCTTACGGTAGAGAAGTCCCTGTTCCCGTTGGCAATTCCCACGCAGACTTTCCTGGAAGACCGGTCTGATGTTTTGGAGGTGGCAGTTGCTGGTTCTGTCCTGGTATCACAGTCTTTGCATTTTTTAAATAAGTGAGTGAGGACGACAAGTGCGTCTTGTCGCCAGACCCACCAAAATCAAGTTGGAAAAAGCTCTCTGACTGGAACTCAATATTTTTTCCTTTTTATATCATCCACAAGGATTCACTGAACAAAACGTCACTAATCTGTTTTTTCGTTATGGTCCGGGCCAAGGCTTAGTGCTTCCATTTGTCAAGCTAAAATCTCTTTCTTCTCTTATCTAACTTTCCATCTGACTTTTTAATTAAACAGCTTTTAGATAATTAATAAACAATCATTTCCTTTTATAGATTACAGGAATTAATTAATACCTGTTTTTATTTTAACTTATATTAAATATTTTAATATTTAACTCTTGTATTTTTTTTTATCAAAAAAAAATACGTTCAAATACCTTTTTTTATTTATATATAAAAAAAAAATATTTTTAAAGTTTAGCATCTGTGCGAATGTATACACGTTTAACAATGTTTTAATTTTAGCGTTTAGTTTTTTCCTTTTTATTTGCGAACTTTGTTTTTCTTTTAAATTAATGTAACGACATATTTATATATCGTTACAATATATATATATATCAAAAGCTCTAAGAACAAATAGATTCATTCTATTCTTAATACTTTTTCAACATTTAGAGAGCTATTTGTTCATGGTTTGAGATAGACTGCTTTTCTCCTCAATATATATATATATATGCAATTGTTTATTTTCTATATATTATCAAGATATAGCAATTATTTATTAAAAGATATTTTGTATTCAAATTATTTAAAATATTAGAATATTTATATAATTAAAAAACAAATTTACATTCAAAACAAGACAACTCCAACACAAGAAAATATAATTAATGAATAGAAACATATATGTATATTTAATTTTATTATTGTGTATTTAAGCATGAAAAGTAAAGGAAACAGATTAATTTGCATATGGTAATTCTGAATTCTAAACAATGCATAAAAGATAATACACAATATATGTTATTCAGCCTATGTTCAATATTGATTATCTAAAATTTTCAAATAATTAAAAAAAAGTTTTCTGCTTCTTCAAATTTCAATAGGTTGAAATTGATCAATGAATGATAAATACAAAATATTCTTCTGAATTATTGGCAATCAATTTTGAGTTTTGGAAAAATGAAATGGATACAATAATTAAATTAAAAGAACATGAATATACAAACACAACACACACACACATATATATATATATTAAGTAATATTTCAATATTGAATAAATATAATGCCATGTGAAATTTATAGTGTTAAACACCATAGTTTTACAATAAAGTTTACAATGTTATTTCAATAATAAGATACAATAAATAAAGTTGTACTCAATAGTTAATTATTTTCTAAGAACAATCAAATATTACTGTGAAATTCCAAGAATGATAATATATTATTGGACAATAATCAGAAGATGTTACTATCAAAAGATTCAGATTAACTTGTGCTCATTTACTTCATAAATGGAATTTAACAGTTTGTAACAAATGTAGATATGGACAAACATAAAATATGAATAACATGGTATGAGGCTATTGAAGCTGTGCATATATATATAAAAATATATATGCTGGCTTCACCATTCACTGTGGACTAACTAAGACCCTAAGTCCAACCACAGTGAATGTATGTTTCTTTTTCAAACTAAATTTATCGTTTTCTCAAATAGTTGCCTAAATTAAAAAATTTAATAAAATAAAATATAGAAAGTTAAAATTATAATTGCAATTATTTTTAAAATATATTTGGTAGAATTCGATGAATTTCTTAATTAAATAGAATCCATTAAGAAAAGGAATTCTGAATTAGATAAAAATAGATAACAGGAAAAATTTGAAACAACGGGCATGATTCACTACTAATTAACAGATTAAAAACATAATGGAAAAAGGGTATAAATAAAGAACTTTTCTTTTGTTCTTGGTCTTATGCTTGCTGGTAACCTGAGCTGAAGGTCAGAGAGAAATCTTAAGAATTTTGTTGGAAGAAATTTTGCTGAAAGATTGGACAATATAGCAAACTCTTGCTTGCTGTACTTACTTCAAGCTGCACTCTATTCTTTCAGCATATAAATAAAAGAATCCAGAAATGTGTTGCTCTGCAAAAATGCAGGGGTAACTTCTTTGCCTTCGCTCTCCTGAGCTGTTCCTGATGCAGGAGTCATAATCATGTAAGCCAGCCAGAGAACAAAAGTATCTGCCCTGTATCTGTGAAAATCTGCCCTCAAAAACATGGAAAAACAAATATGAAGAACCGAGAAGACCTGCGGGGAAACATCAAATGAACTCATTTTGACCCACCCATCTAGTTACCGGTAACGTTCCCATAAATTATTAAAATATCTTTGTAATTTGCAATTTCAATGTATATTTATGCTTTTCTATATATGTTTTTTTAAATCTATGTATTCCGAATCTTGTGAAATTATATTTCATTAATTGCTTTCTTTTTTTTTTATATCGTAATAGGTGGGATTATTATATATATAATGGCGGTGATAGCTTTGATAAACTTAATTGAAAATTACTTCATTTAACTTTCAGCCATTATACTCCAGTAATTAAGTTATTTATTTTATATAGATATTTTGGAAGGAAAAGTAAGCAAATCATAGAAAGTGCAAAACTCTATTTTAAAATCAAGATTTAAATTGCTAGATATTTTATTATAAAACTTTCCAAACTTTAACTTAGTTTTTTTTATATACATATAAAAGAAAGATCCTTATCAAATGCCAGTATATTTTAGTCAATTAAGGGTTACAAATTTAAAGTTATATTTTAAAGAGTGTGAAATAAAACGTCCGCATTTATATTTTAGTACTAAGAGAGAGAATACATTTTGACAATATGTATTAAAAAATTATTAAATAGCATTGGCTTAGTGGTGAATGGGTTAAATTTCAACTAAATAAATAAAATATCCGCCCACTTGTTCTTTTTATTAATTTAAATTTTATAAAGGTGGAAGTTACTATTTTTCTGCGGATTTTCAGTGATAGTTGAGCTTTCCTAAGATATATATTTTGCAGAGGGTTTCTTTTTTAAATTTAAAGGTCGTTGACCGTATTTATATGGTATCGTGCCTCGGGTGTTCTACTGGGCTGCTCAGCATAAATTACAGTCCTTCTTTTTGCCAAGTTTGCTTAGGTTAACATACCTACATTCGGACCTTCTGAAAAATAAATAAATTGTTCGGGATCTCATGTTGATCTCAGTTCCTTAAATGTACGTAACTGGACATAAGCAACAAAAAACTCTGATCCTGAATCCGGGTCACACGCTTAGCTTAACAGATTCCATTTTTCTCTCTAACCTAGTTTAGAGACGGAGAGCTATCCGGTCTTGTGTTAACCTCTTGGTAACTGTTATGTCTTGAACCTCACAGCCCACTATATGCTATTGCCTGTGTGCATGGTCTTATATATTTATATTTATTAGGAAATCTTTCTCAAAATATCATCGAAATGTTTCAATTATAGCTGGAAATTCCTGTTGGGGTCACTTTATCATTCTTCTTAAATCGTAAGTAGGGTGGTGATTTAAACCTGTCCAAAGGGTTTAGTTGAGTTTGACCACCTATTTATTTTTATGTTCTCCAACCACAGAGTTAATGAATCATCTCTCTCTCTATTGATTTCTTTTACGTAACACTTCCATTGGCTGGAATATTTTAAAGAAAGAAATGATAATGTAAAATTTTGTTTGTTCTTATCATTACGATCAATGGATCTTTCAAATATGTCTATCCAGTTGCAGTGAAAATAGCCTGTGACACTATTAATAAAACATTGTATGAATTCTTTTACTGTAAATAATAAAAGTTTGTGTTATCTTTCATTCACTATAAATAAAACCACTTAGTATTGTTTTCTTTTGTAACATACGTAGATACATCTGATCATTATATATGTAAAAATTCCTTTTCTTGGTCTCTTCTCTTCCTGACCACCGGGCATACATTAAGATTAAATTCTAGTGAGGTTTGGAGAGTAAGTCGCTTAGTAGCAATCTAGAGGAGTAGGTGAGGTTCGAACCCCCTCTATCTGCATCTCTAGGTTAGGTTAAAGCAGCTCTACTTTTCTTACCGTTACACTATCAAATCAGTGACTATAGTAGCATTATAAGAGACTATATAAAACCTTTTAATAAATTTATCCCCCATTGAAATTTATAGTTTTCTTTATAATATTTTGTTAATAGTTAAGCTATATAAAAAATCCATATGCTAAATAAATGAATAAAGAGTAGGAATTTTTTAGACAGAAAATGTAGCTAGCTATACATTATAAAGGAACTATCTATAACAAAATAAAATTTCAATAATACTGCCTAATGGTGCACTCAAATAAAGTAAAACTTTTATTTAACTGTAAGTAGTAATGAGATAATTCTTTATGTAAAAAACAGGAATGAAAAACGTCCTCATTTATGGAGAGATGTTTATTTCATAGCCAAATCATGATTTTAATATTATTTATTGAAAATATCACAAAAATAATATTTAAATGATATTGAAAAAAAAGTCTATTTTTATATTTTATAACATACATTGTTTAAAAAATCCACTTCAGACCTATTTTATAATAACAGATACATTTTATTTATTATCCCACAAAAATTCTGTTATAAAAAAAATGTCTATGTAGGTAAAATATTGCACTTTAATTATTTATAACTAAGATCTTGGGGAGGGGGGGGTTGTACAAAAAAATTACAAACTTCCTTTTTCCAATAATTATTGTTCTTCAAGGTAAGATACATTAAGTAAATCTACCTTGATTTATGAAAAAAAATTATGAAATTCTAAATTTGTCTAATAGCTCTTTATCGATTAAAGAATTAGACTGTTAAAATGGACAAATGGTGCTTGTCTCTTAGAATGGGATTGAATATTGAATTAAATGGACCCTATATTGAGACACTATATCTTACTCAAAGAAGCAGCAGAAAAGAAAACAAGGGAAAATAACCAAGAGAGAAATCTCATTTGACTTTCATAAATTAATGAATAAAGATACTGGCCCTCAAAATTATATTGAATTAAAGAAAATAATAAAAGTTCTTGGATTATGGAATAATCTCATGATAAGTTTTAACTAGTTTCAGAATTGATGGACTTTGGATGAATTGATATGGATCACAGCAGTGTCTTATTAGAAAGATTATAGCTTATATCCCCCACCCCATCCTGAAAATTATTTTATACAAATTTAAACGATTAAAATAAGATAGCTAAAGATTAGAAAGTATACTAATTACTATTTACCATCAGACTTGAAATTTTGACATTCTACTGGAATTAATATTGAAAAAAGGAAAAAAGAACATCAATATTAAAATAACTGACAATCTTTCTTTTGGCTATTTATAGTTTAAAACTAGAGTGAAACTTCTTAATACTACATAATACCTCTTAGCCATTTACCCCCCCCCCTTCAATTAAGTTATGAAAATTCAATTCATATTAGAAAACCATTGAATTATTTTTATAACTTACAAAAAAAAAAGTATTCTTTTAATGTCAATTAATGTTTATATTATTTTTTTTTTAAAACATTCACACACTGGCTAGATACTGTTTTTACACATACATTCTTAGAATTAACATTTCAAGGTATAACTTTCTGCAGAATTAATCGACAATCTACTGAACACAAAGTGATTCAAACTCAGTATAAATAGTAATTTGTTAAAAACAAAAATTGAAATTTTGACTCTTAGAAAAAGTAGAGTATTGGTGCTGGAGAATATATTTATATAAATCTAGAAATTAGACCAGCATCAAAATATATTAATAGAACTAATTTTTTTAAATTAATTTTGGTACTGATTAAAGATATAATTCAATATGTATTCTACTTAGAAGTTTTTAAAACTTTTTTTTGTAAAATAAGATGGTTCTGAATACAAGTGAACTCTGTTAATGGGTTTCATATGCAGTACTGCTTCACTTTTCATCATTCTCACAATGGAAAACCAGATTTGTGAAGTGTTTTGACAACCAAAAGTTCTTGAATGAAGCAATAGTACTGCAAAAACTTTACAATAAGTCAACATGCTAATTGTAAATGAACAATACCAAGTTGAATACTGGTAAGATACTTTAACAAAAAATACAAGTTTTTAGATTATTAATATCAATTCACATATTAAATAAGATTTTGATAAATTCACCATAGAAACAAAAAAGAATTTTGCAATTCATTATTGAAAGCAATCCTACAGATATAGTGACAGAAAAAGAAAGAAGGATGTATGTTTATATGTCATCAAAAAGAAAAGGTTTACACATCAAAAATGAATAGATTAAAATATATAATATTTGGCATTCAATATATTATCTGAAATAAAATTTTACTTGATAAAGATAAAACAACAATAACAAAAAAAAAACTGTTTGTCTTGAAAAATGCATTCTAGAATTATATAAGAATCTTCAAAAATTATGAGTTAACACAACAAAAAAACCCTTTTCTTTTGTTTTCCCTTGAGATATATATGAAATATTTTATAGAAATAGTAGGGTAGACAATACAAGGTTGAAATCTGCATGACAGGTAGAAAAATTTAGCACTTAAGAAATAAAATAGTACAGAAACATAATTTTTTAAAAAGATAATTTATTTGTTTGTATGTAGATGATGAGATGCCCAATTTATTTAATGAACGAATTATCAATATTAACCATAATTTTTACGATCTTTTTATTTTGAAACAACTTCTTATTAGTCTTAATGTATATACTTATCAGAAATTCTAGAAATTATCACCTTTGATTTGACAAAAATTTATAATGCAGCTTTTCATATTCCCGTTTGTAATGATACTAATGGCAAGAATAACATTTCAAGAATATCAAAAGTATTTTTCTTAAAGAAAAAAATGAAAAAAATAAGCAGATAAAATTCATTCAGACAAACACTTTTATTATTTAATCCTTATTAAAAAACATAGTAATTGTAACTGATCTTCTTATAGATGTTAAATCAAATAAATTTGTTTATCATTTATTCAAAACAAAAACGTTTTATGTAAAAATAAAAAATAAAAATTCAATGAAAGAAAATATTCAAGTTGTAAAAAAACACTTTTAATACTCACTTTAATAAAAATATTTTACTCAATGAATAGTGATATTTTTCCAGTATTAAGAGAAATTGCAATGAGCATCACATTGTTAGAAATTTTGTTTGTACATAAATCTAGCTGTTTTATTTATAGATAAATAAGGGATGTATGTACTTAAGGATCTCTGCTCAAATATAACTTGGACTAATTAAGCAACAGACAATTCAATTGAATAATAATATCGAAGGGAGTTTACTATTGCTTGCCATATTCATAAAATAATTTAACTTAATTTTAGAGATTCATAAACTTTAATTAGTGAATTCTCTGTTCATTAAAATGAACAAAATTTAAATAGATTCATTGCTATCCCCCCCCCCCCAAACAAAAAACGAGTCATAAAAAATATGACTTCCCAAGTCTAATTTTTATTTCTTGTTTTATTCACCAGATAAGATATTGTCATACCAAGGTGTTTACAGATATGTATGTATTTATAACAATTACCTGTTTTTCTGTAAACTTGCGAAAAAGTTTCCATAGCCCTGCAATATCTGTAGCGAATGTGACATCAGTATCAAGAACAATAACCTGAAAAGAATATATGTTAAAAGATTTGTATTTGGAATATTTGTAGGTAAACATATGTATACAAGTTCTTATATAACTAAATTATTATGCATCATACAATAGAATCATTTACTATTTTCACGTCCTGTTTATAAATACAGAGTTGAGCAAAGCAATCACAATAATTATTGTTTTTGACTTACCTAATCTTAAAAATTAGATGCAGAGAAGGCAGATGTCTTTTGAACAGTTTTGATGCCATGTTGTTTTAATACCAATGTTACATAACTTGTACAAAAATTATTAGTATAACATGTTTTTAAAGATTTTTTACACGATCCTTTTCTAGATTGAAAGAAAAATATGCTGATGTAAAAGTATATACAGATTTGAAGTTTGAAAATATGTTTTTGATTATGAGGTTTAAAACAGTCTTGGATTTCAGTAAATATTGATTTAAAAGAATAAATATATCTGTATTAATAGCCAATAAAATAGACAATATATACATCTAACCTTCTACAGCTGTTTAATTTCTTTCATTGCTAATCAATGATCATCATATCTCATAGGTAAATCTATGGGTGTTTTTTTAGGGTTTAGGCATAGCTGCACCATTACTTTTATTGCATATTAGTGATATATTTCCAGGTTTTTCTTTATATCATATAGTTTTTCTTTATTTGATTTAAGCTTATGAAGAATACCTTCTTAAAATTTCATGATTTAATCAAAAATAATTGGATCAACTATTATGTGAAATTCTAATTTTTATCTTAACTCGAATAAAAAAAAACTACATGATATAGGGAGAACCTGGGGGAATAATTGAATCAACTATTTTGTGACATTATAATTAAGTTCCCTGTAATCCAAATGGTAATACAGATGACCTAATTATGAAATGTGGTACTCTGTCCAGAAGAAAATATGAAAGAAAAGATTTAGTATAAATTTCCAAATTTATTAATGAAATATATATATATAGTACCTATATTGATATAGGCACATATAATTTTATCTAAAATTATTATTAAAGTAATCTTTCATAAAAGAAAAACATAAAATTAAATGTTGAAGAATTTATTGCAGCTTGTTTTCGAAAAAGATAAGAATTAAATAGTTTTTTTTTTAGTATTCGTAAAAATATAATTTAAAGGGTTAAAACATGCAAATCTCTTTTCATTCAAGTTTAATTAAATGAAAAAATAATGTTAAAACTAATATATGACCGTATATATGTGCGATTGTCAACAATAGAATAAATGTTATTATAAAGTTAAAGAGGATTATTATTAAAAAACACGGCAATGGTTATTAATTAAAATATAAAGCAACATCTCTGCATGGCTATTACTAATTAAGCAATCTTCCAAAACACGTTTATCAAAGGATTAATTGATAAGGAATTTGACAACAGATCTTTGCCGGAGATATCAGAAAGACAACAAGGCGCAGGTATAAATAGACTTTTTTTATCGGACAGTATTTCATTCCACAAATTAGTTGAGACAATCAGTTCACAAAATTATTGAGAGAGTGCAGTTCGAAAATTAATTGAGTCAGTTAAGAAACAAAATGCAGTGCTGAGAATATTTTGGAACGCACGTTCACCTCCAGCCCAGATGTCCGAGAAAACAGCAGATCTGCCCGTGAAATAATGTCAGCTTAACATCTTAGAAAATCTCCGTCAGTATCTATTTGTCTCCGATAGTAATAATTGTGAAAATCAGGAAACTCAGCAAGGAAACGTCCCAGCCCGCTGGGTAAGCATTTATAATGGAAATATCCTCACCGAAAGCAGCCTCCAAAGAACAAAATTCTACGTCAACATTCAAAATCCTAGGTAAAACATTTGCTTATTTTCGTTTATACTGTAATAGCCATTGCATTTCATTAATTCGTGCGAATCCTCCAAGAGTCTAATTATATGAACTCGATATCATACATAAATGAACTATTGATGTGTGTGATTAAATTTCAAATGCTATGTAATACTTTAATATTATTATGTGTGTGTGTGCATGAGTTAATATGTGCGTGATCCTTATATCAATCTTATTAGTTAAATTAGATAAATACCAGTGTTTTGTTATGAAAGTAAACAAGAATATTTAAACTAGTTTAGAAATGTTAATTTAAAATATGCGTGTGTTTTATTAGAATGTTTAAATTTAGTAAATAAATGTTAGTTAATTATCTTTAAAATTAAACTTTATTTGTCGGTCAATTCTTTTTATCAATCCTTTTACCAAATTCTTTTTATCAATTCCTTTTAACAAATTCTTTTATTAATTCTTTTAATCACTAATTAAGTATAATCTATTAGTGATTACAAACAGCTGAGCTAGTCGTGGATTTAGGTGTTGAGTTAGTGGCCATTGCTTAAAGTGCGTTATTTATTCATCCTTGAATAGATAGCTGGCGCCCGTGTTTATACACAAACAAAAAAGTGCTTTGAACTTGGTGTTGAACTCAACAGTCGAGAAGAAGTTATGTCCTGGAAATGTAACGTTAGTTATATACTTTATAGCTATCGTTTGGGCATACATACTCTCCGAGTATGTTCTTCTCTGCCTAAGAGGCCAGTGTTTCGAATCGACAGATTCGAACACGGTTCAATGGCTAGACCCAACCATGGGGCTGAACCTAAGAAACAATAGTAAAGAAATACTTTGTTTCTTGTTTGAAAATTTTGTTTTATACGAAAGTTAAATTACGTATGTAAAAGTGTTTTAATTTTAAAAAAGAATTGACCGAAAACTTTTTTTTTTTTTCGAAATGAAAAGAGATTTTGACATTTATGCTATCAAATCAGAGTCAATTGGGTGTTATGGGCAGAGTTAAAGCATTAACCAAAAGACTGTTTCTTACGAAGCTCCTCGTAGACATCTGACGTCACTCTAACTCTGCCAGTTCTTATGCTAAAATATTCGTTTTACAGGTATTGAATAGATTTTTAAAAGTTCTGTAAGATGGTGACCTCTTCCGATTTATTTTACAAGTAAAAAATAAAAAAAAATGCATTTAAACCTAAACAAAGAAAGAACATGAGTTTTGATTGGTTCTTAGCATGCTCTCAGCCGAAAAAGACATTCTGATTGGCTGGAAAGAACAAAGAAACCGCCTGATCAAAGAAAATAAAGAAAAACGCTGAGATTTTCATTTCGAACATGATATAAATTATTATAAAATTATATTTATGGAAATTACAAATTATTTTCAGAGAGAATAATAAAAAACAAAATTATTTTTGAAAAATATTGAAGATTTTAGTAAAAATATTAAAGAAATATTTAAAAGAAATATTTACTTTTCTATAACGTAAAAGTCGACCTTTTTGTTTATATTACAGCTTTTATGTTGCCGAAATTGAATATTTTAGAATAAATAAATAGCAATTTATTTTTGAAAGAACTTTCGTTCTCTTCATAACCTGAAAAATTAGTAATATACTTTTTATAAACGTATCTGAGTTGAATTTAATATTATAGGCGAATATGTTTTAACAATAGGCTTTGTCTTCAGTTTGTGAGTTGGCCAATTAAAAGATTTGATTTTTACCTCATACAACCAATAATATAATTAGCGGTTAAAAGGTTAAGAGCGGGTAGTAAAAAGGACAAAAGGCTGGAGTTAATGTGAGTTTCCGTATTAGTAAGAAAAATAAATAAATAAATCGTATAGTAAATTTAGTCTAACGTAAGTGCTAGTTTGAAATAAAATATTGTTTTAAAAATGGAAAAAGAGAAAGAAATGTCTGAGACGCAGATGCGGAAAATGATGATAAATATGATGGAAGAAATGCGTCAAGAATTCAGGCAAAGTCATCAAGAATTCATTGCGGGAATAAGAGAAATAAGATGTGAAATTAAAGGAATGAGGAGTGAAATAATAGAGAAAGTAGAGGAGAACCAAGAAGGCAGAGAGTTAGATTTAGTTAAAGAAAGTCAGGAAGTTGAGGTCATGAAAGATATAGAAATTGAGGTAGAACTAGATAGTGTTGAAACAGAGAAGACTGAAATAGAAATTAAAGCAGAACAGAGGAAAACATAGATCAAGAAATAGAAGAGAGACATAAGTTCAAGGTAGAAGATAGCGTTGAAAAGTTTTTACAAAAATTTAAAAAGGTTAAAGTAAAAAAAGTTCGTGTTCGTTTTAAACGGAGATGTAAATCAAAGAGAAAGCGCAAGGAAAAATATTGACGGTTAGGAAAAATACGGAGGTCTGTGAAGCTTAAAAGTTTTCTAATTTACAAGGCAGAAAATAGAACAGAGAGAGAAAGAGATAAAGCAGCAAACTTTATAGATGTGAGGATATGGAGCATAATTTATGTTAGTGAATTAGTAGAAAGAAAGAAGGAACCACTGGACATATTTAAAAAATAGTAAACAAGCGGAATAGTAAAGGAAATAAACAAAAAGGACCGGAAATGGACAATGAGCACGAATATGATTATTCTAAAGTAAATAAATCTAATAAAGTAAATCTGAAACTTCTATTTAAAACTTAAGACAATAAATTTAAAAATGATGGATTGTTTTGTCAAATAATAATAACGGAGGCTTCGCAAAATAGATTTTTTTTCTCCACGCACATATTAATTAAGAAAATGTTCGTAAATAAACAGTTCAAATAAATAAAAATCAATAAAATCAAGTTAAATAAATGGGTCAAATTAATGATATAAAAGTAAAGTTGTAGATTTAAATAAATGAATAAAATAACGGAAATACATAAAATAAAAACAAGTTAAATAAATAAGTATAATATATCAGTAGAAAATAAATAAAATATTCGTAGTAAAATAAAATAGTACTTTGAATATACGCATGTTAAAATAAAGTTTGTTTTGAATACCGTAAGTTAAGAAAAAGATGTAAATAAATTGTTTAAAATAATCAAGATAAAAAAAAAAAATCTCTAGTAAAATAATAATGAATGAATCACAATAAAGCAAAATAGTTTTTTTTTCTGAGTACACGCACGTTAATATATAGGTTAAAGTAATGGGTTAAAAGTAATATCGTAATATAAATAAATATGTAAATTGATGTCCGTGATAGTTTAGAATAATATTGTAAGTTAAATAAATATGTAAGATAATGTTCGTAATAGTTCAGAATAATATAAATAAACATGTTAAAGTAATGTTCATGTGTAGTTAAAAATAATATTGAAAGGTTAAAATAATATAAATGAAAGTCAATCTAAGTTGTATTAGGAGCGTATAAGGGTTTGAATCTAAAGCGATGAGGGTAGTATAGAAGTGTTTTAGTTAAGGTTAAGTTTAAAGCTCTCGACTGGATAAATTCTAGTACCTGTAACGGATTGGCTGGAATCATTCCTCTTTTAAAAAAAACGCACTGGCAACAACCAGAGTAAGTCATGAGTCACTTTTCGGGGTAGAATCCCCATATCTCGTACCTCATTTTCCAAAGCATAAGTCGAAAATGGACAGTTGAAAATTCCTGCCATTGTAGCTGCTTAGTCAAAGTCCGATCAAGAGAATCGGCAATCATTTTCCAGGGGGTAAGTCGAAAATGGACAGTTGAAATTCCTGCCATTTGCAGCCACCTTTTCTTAGTCAAAGTCCAATCAAGAGAATCGGCAGCAGAAGCTTCGTTTACAAAAGATCCCTGTGCCACAAATTTAGTTTGTCCTCGTGGTCATTATCCAGGACGAACATTGTAAGCAATGTTACCAGCATAGAAAGAAGAAAAGCATAATTGGAGATTGCCCTTAGTATGGAAAGGAAAAGATACCAAAAAGCAAACTTAGAAAGAATAATAAATTGAGATTTAATCTTGTCAGAGATAAAATGGTCAAAAATGACGCATTTTACTCTCAAAAGGAAGGGCGGTGTAATGTACCTATATTGTTGATATAGGCACATATAATTTTATCTAAAATTATTATTAAAGTAATCTTTCATAAAAGAAAAACATAAAATTAAATGTTGAAGAATTTATTGCAGCTTGTTTTCGAAAAAGATAAGAATTAAATAGTTTTTTTTTTAGTATTCGTAAAAATATAATTTAAAGGGTTAAAACATGCAAATCTCTTTTCATTCAAGTTTAATTAAATGAAAAAATAATGTTAAAACTAATATATGACCGTATATATGTGCGATTGTCAACAATAGAATAAATATTATAAAGTTAAAGAGGATTATTATTAAAAAACACGGCAATGGTTATTAATTAAAATATAAAGCAACATCTCTGCATGGCTATTACTAATTAAGCAATCTTCCAAAACACGTTTATCAAAAAATTAATTGATAAGGAATTTGACAACAGATCTTTGCCAGAGATATCAGAAAGACAACAAGGCACAGGTATAAATAGACTTTTTTTATCGGACAGTATTTCATTCCACAAATTAGTTGAGACAATCAGTTCACAAAATTATTGAGAGAGTGCAGTTCGGAAATTAATTGAGTCAGTTAAGAAACAAAATGCAGTGCTGAGAATATTTTGGAACGCATGTTCACCTCCAGCCCAGATGTCCGAGAAAACAGCAGATCTGCCCGTGAAATAATGTCAGCTTAACATCTTAGAAAATCTCCGTCAGTATCTATTTGTCTCCGATAGTAATAATCGTGAAAATCAGGAAACTCAGCAAGGAAACGTCCCAGCCGGCTGGTAAGCATTTATAATGGAAATATCCTCACCGAAAGCAGCCTCCAAAGAACAAAATTCTACGTCAACATTCAAAATCCTAGGTAAAACATTTGCTTATTTCGTTTATACTGTAATAGCCATTGCATTTCATTAATTCGTGCGAATCCTCCAAGAGTCTAATTATATGAACTCGATATCATACATAAATGAACTATTGGTGTGATTAAATTTCAAATGCTATGTAATACTTTAATATTATTATGTGTGTATGCATGAGTTAATATGTGCGTGATCCTTATATCAATCTTATTAGTTAAATTAGATAAATACCAGTGTTTTGTTATGTAAGTAAACAAGAATATTTAAACTAGTTTAGAAATGTTAATTTAAAATATGCGTGTGTTTTATTAGAATGTTTAAATTTAGTAAATAAATGTTAGTTTTTTTATTAGAATGTTTAAATTTAGTAAATAAATGTTAGTTAATAAATTATCTTTAAAATTAAACTTTATTTGTCGGTCAATTCTTTTTATCAATCCTTTTACCAAATTCTTTTTATCAATTCTTTTTATCAATTCCTTTTAACAAATTCTTTTATTAATTCTTTTAATCACTAATTAAGTATAATCTATTAGTGATTACAAACAGCTGAGCTAGTCATGGATTTAGGCGTTGAGTTAGTGGCCATTGCTTAAAGTGCGTTATTTATTCATCATTGAATAGATAGCTGACGCCCGTGTTTATACACAAACAAAAAAGTGCTTTGAACTTGGTGTTGAACTCAACAGTCGAGAAGAAGTTATGTCCTGGAAATGTAACGTTAGTTATATACTTTATAGCTATCGTTTGGGCATACATACTCTCCGAGTATGTTCTTCTCTGCCTAAGAGGCCGGAGTTTTGAATCGACAGATTCGAACACGGTTCAATATATATATGCTTTAAAATTATTTACATTTTATCAATAAGTTCATTACAGACTGCCCTTAGCATAAAGTTTGCACTGGCAACAAGTAAAGTGCAGAAACATCATATGTAGTAAATGTGCAAATTGAGCAAGTAAAAGAAACCCAATAAATGGTAACACCAGTAAACAAAGAATAGTTAAATTTGTTGTACATGTGAAGAAGTAAATCATAAAACTAGAAGTTTATAATGACAGTAGAAATTACAAAGTAATTTCCAAGAACTGTAAATTCTTTTATTTTTTTTTCCTTTTTTTTTTCATATGTCATAGCATTGACCGGGAGGCGAATCCAAATCCACAACCGTCTGCAACCAACTACTTGCTTGCAAGGCGACTGCGTTGACCTCTCAGCTAACTTTTATTTGTATATTTCTTTGTTTGGTTTTTTTTTTCTTTGGCAAAGAATAGACTTGTTTATTAAGTTTAATTTGAATGAAGTTTTATTTAATAAAACTTATTGATTTACCTGGTTAGTATTATTCAAATACCCCCCCGAGAATGGTTTTTTTTCCATATGTCATAGGATCGGCCAAGAGGCGAGCCCGCAACAGCAATCTGCAACCAACTGCTTACTTGCAAGGCAGCGGTGCTGACCTCTCGGCATGTTTTTAACATTATTATAGCCTTTGAAAAAGTGTTCTGCACCAAGAATACATTGAAGTCAGATTTAATAATTTTTATATTTTAT
The DNA here is from genome assembly GCA_028023455.1 of Epiperipatus broadwayi. NCBI lineage: Eukaryota > Metazoa > Onychophora > Udeonychophora > Euonychophora > Peripatidae > Epiperipatus > Epiperipatus broadwayi. Next base: position 5,279 of record JAQFVV010014955.1, on the reverse strand, counting down.
TATTCAAAAAGCACTTATATAATTACTTAGAGAGCTATATTTTCATTATTATAAGATAGTGGTGTAATTTTATAAAGTTCTTTTTTTCCTAATAATTTTGATATTTTTTCATCAAAATTCATTTTATATTATTTAGAATAACATTGTACACCACTTCAAAATGTTATTCTTGCTAGTGAGCATTTGCCCATATTTATTTTTTATATTCTTCCATTTTGGCTGCTGTTAAGATTGCATAATATTTTATCTAGTTGTACATTCAGCTTAATATTTTTTTACTTGACACTAAACTTCCAATCTTTACCTAACTTCCTCATTGTTGTTTGGCAAATTTTGAATTGACTCTTTTGTTTTCAAGAAACTTCTTTTTCTGAACCAGTTTTAATATTTCTTGTATAACAATTCTGTCTTAATTTTCTATATTTAGTATAATTTGATAATAGCATTCCCTAAAGTCTTATTAATGTTTTCAATTCTCTAGATCTTTTTCTACATGACATTTTTTATTATTTCTATTCTGCTATTTGTTTAATCTCTTCATTCCTGGTCATGCATTTTATTCTTCTTAAGTTCAGCTTGATATTTCCAACTATTGAGGTATAATTTAAATCTGTGATTATTCCCTGACAGTGTGGACTGCTGTTTAATGTTTTATCATCTATTTATTAATATTATAGTTATCACATTGATTGTTTTTCCATTATTTGATTCTCATGTTTTTGGTCCTTTATCAGAATCATGTGCTATAAATTTTCATATATTTTAAGCAAATATTAAAAGATTTTAATCACTTTTTCTTCCAAAGCCAGATTATCACTTAATCTTAAATTATTCTTGCAATGATAAGCTTATTTTCTATCAAGAAACCTATTGATTTAATTATTAAAAATCCTACATAAACTTTATCTTTGAGAATTGTTTCTAAATCAGATGATCTCACAATCAATTAACTCTCCATAGTCAATAATGTATATTTCATAAAATTTAAGAATGTTGCATTTGTTCAGTTATATAACAGGATATTTAACATGTGAGAAAAAGATATCATATTCCAAACTTATTTTTGTTTTATTGTCAACACTTATACTCATGTACATTAACCAGAATTTATATTTTCTAGCTAAAAATAATAAGATTCTCATTTACTGATTCATAATTTGATAGCTAGATAAGTTTATAAAATGCCTAAAAGACATCTTAATCATATTTATAAATAGCCACCTACTGGAAAAATATATCCAAATTTTATCTGGATTTAAACATTATACCACAAAGCCATTATTTTAAATTTGTATAAAAAATCAGAATTTTTGGCTGTAGATAAAATCAAATTGTAGGCACATTATTTATAATGATCATAAAACACTTTCCACACCCCAAAATTTTCAAAATGTTTTGTCTGTCTCAAAAACAACAACAATAACAAGAAAAAATATTGATTGTATTTTTTAACATTTTCCTGACTTTAGATCACATTTGTAATCAAATAATTTTATAAATAACATATCAAAATAAGTACATTTCAGAGTGACACAACAAACTAATTATTATAACTATCAAGATTCAACTAAATTTAAGATGTAAAACAAAACAAAACAATAAAAAACAAAACAAAGCACCAAAACAATTTACAAGACAAATGCATATTATGATAGTCTTCATCCAAAAAATAAAATATAAGCATTATAAGTGCATGCCACTAATGTGTCTTTCAGAAAGTAATTATAAAAGATATATGAATGATATCCATAAAATTAAGGCATTTCTATGATAATTTTCATCATATACCAAATTTAAACTAATAATTTTTCAGAGAGAATAGTAAAAGTAGTGGATAATATCAACATATTACATAACTATCAATAAATAACAAGAACATTCCTTCCTCTATATTTTAGTGACATTTATTGAAAGCTTAAGGTATTAGTGTTTACCAGATGGCAGTGCAATTAAAAAGAATGGATGGAATATAAGAAGTGAAGCAAAAGGAATTTGATTTTGATATAAATATAGATATGGAGAAGGAATGGGTTTGTAAAATTAATGGTAGAAAGTAATTTATAAATGTAATGGAGAAGAAAGAATTAAAAGAATTTATAAAAGAGTAGTTAGGAAAGAAAGAAATTGCTAAAATTGGGTTTTTGAATATGCAAGGTGGTAGGAAACCAGAAAAGTGGATGGAATTAAATAAAACAATTGAAAATGAAGAGCTTGAGGTATTAGCAGTAGGTGGAAACACATTTAAGAGAAGAAGAAGAACCTATTTTGGAACAGTTGGTATGGCAGGGTGTAAATAGAAAAGAAAAAGGAAAAAGGGGTGGTGGTATAGGTGTTATATCAAAAAAATATTTAAATATTGTTAAATGTCAAGAACACTTGTGGTTTGAAATAAGGTTGGGTAGACAAGAATGGATGGTGGCTATAGTTTATATAGCTACTGGAGATAATCAAATTATATTGAGTGGAATAGTAACATATACAAATGTTTAGTTAAGGATATACAAAGTTTTAAAGAAAAGGGGAAGAGAATAATGGTTATAGGGGATATGAATGGACACATTGAAGAAATTGATGATGTAGATAATAAAAATGGACAGCTTTTGAAGAATTTTTGTCAGAAAGTGAATTTGAGTATTGGAAATTTATTAAATATTTATGAGGGACAATACACATGGTCCAGAATAATATATTTCACACAATAGATTATGTATTGGTAGAGAAAGAGGGAATAAATAAAATACGGAAAATTAAGGTATTTGATAATGAAGAAAAAGTATGCACTAGTGATCATAATTTCATTGTAATTGAAATGGTTAGTAATGTGATGGAGAATAGAAATAAAAGTAGAAATAATAGTGAAAGATGTGGATGGAGAGTAAATGATAAGAATAAGTTGGAAGAGTAGAAAATACAAGTTGAAGAAATAAGTGGAAGAGTGGGTTGGGGATGAGTATAAGGATTGGTGTAAGGAAGTAGAAAAAGTTGCAAATAGGGTTTTAGGTGAGAATATTGAAAAGAATAAAAGTAATAAAAAAATTAAAATTAGTAAAGAGTGTAAAAAAAAGGAAAGGAAGCATGTAGAGAATATAAGTGTGCTATTAAGAATAAGGAAAGTGAAAAAGATATTAATGCTAAATGGGAAAAGTACTTAGAAAAAAGAAGAAGTTGGCTAAATAGATATTTATAGAGAGAGAATGAAATTGAATAGTAAATTGTTGGAGGATATTAATAAGAAAGTGGAAGAGATGGAAGTAAAAAATTTTGGAATTATATTAAAAGGAGAAATGTGGGAGAGAGAGTTAGTATTACTAGATGATGAGGGAATTGAGTGGTAGTTCTAGAGAAGATTTAGAGAGAAATCTTAAATAGTTATGTAATGAATATAGAAAAGATGTTAAATGTGAATGATAGAATATTAGAAAATATGAAAGAATATAGTAAAGGGAATATTAGTTTTTCAGAAAATGAACTAAATGAGGTAGAGAAGAAATTGAAAAGTGGGAAGGCAAGAGGTTTAGATGGATGGGCAGCAGAGATGGTAATGAATTTAGGATATAGGGCAAAGTAAAGTTATTATCCTGTTTTAATAAAATGGCACAGAATAGAGTTTTCCCAAGTAGTTGGAGTAATACAAGAGTAAGGTTATTATTTAAAGGAAAGGGTAAGGATCATAGAAAGTTGAATAATTATAGACCGATAGCGGTAACATCAGTTTTATATAAAGTTTTCAGTACCACTATGGTGGCTCAATGAAGTTGTAAAATGGATGGAAGGGAATAATGTAGTGGGTGAAATGCAAGGAGGGTTTTAGATTAGATAGGCGTATAGGAGATAGTTTATTTGTAGTTACACAACTTATGGATATGAGTAGGAATGCAGATAAACAGTTATATATGAGTTTTATAGATATAGAGAAGGCATATGATAGGAGTAAATAGAAATAGATTATGGATAAGTTTAGCAAATTTGGGAATGGATGAAGCTTTATAATAGATATTATTAAGAAATTATATGAAAATAATTATTATATATATCAATTAGAGAATATAGAATCAATTAAAGTTAAAAATGGTGTGGGATTAAGGCAAGGATGCCCTATGTCACCTATTTTGTTTGTGTTGTATTTGAGTGAAATGGAAAGAGCAATAGAAAGATTAGGAAGAGGGATAGAGATACCGTTAATAGGTAGTAAGGGAGTATATATTTTGTCAGGTCTTTTTTTGCAGATGATATATTTTTGTGTGCAGAAAAAAGAGAAGATATGGAAGTTATGTTGAGGACATGTGCAAGGGGTGGGTAAAGAGATGGGGATTAAATTTAGTGAAGAAAATCAAATATAATGATGGTTAATACTGAGGAAAGAGAAGATGCAGAATTTTATTGGGAGATATTAAGTTAAGTGTGGTGAATAGATATAGTTATTTGGGAATTATTTTGAGTAATCAGAAAAATTATTTGGATGAATGGGAGAAAAATTGATAAATGAAGCAAAGAAAAGAAAGGGATTGATAAAGAAATTAACAGCATTTTCATATAATAAATATGATGAAGCTAGAATTATATGGAAAGGGGTTGCAGTAGCAGGGTTAACATATGGTAATGATGCATTATGTGTTAGTAAAAGATTTTAGATTATTTAGAGAAAGTACAAGGGGAAGTAGGAAGACATGCATTAGATGCAGAGATGTGGACAGCAAAGGAGGCAATTCAAGGAGAAATGGGATGGTCAAGTTTTCATATGAGAGATGCAAAAAGTAAAATGAAAATGTTTGGTAGATTGCAGTTTATGGATAATAAAAGAATAGCTAAAATAGTATTTAATTGGGTTATGAGGAAAGGGCAGGTAACAAGATGGGTGAGAAAGGTAATGCACTATGAAAAAGATTTGGATAAAGAATTTATATCATTATATTTGTACAAAAGATGGGATGATTATTGTTAAGAGGATTATTGAGTGTTATAGTAGTAAGGAATGGGATAAAGAATAGATTTATTAATAAAGACTAGGGAGTTAGAGAGATGGGAGGAGAAATAGTATGGAGAGTAAAAAGAGTTTAAATATATATAGAAATAAAGCAGAATATTAGATTGTGAGTTAATATATGATAATAGTAAGGAAGTAGTTTATTGTTTAAGGATCGAACGGATCTTTAGCTACAAGAGAATATACATGTAAATGGAAAAATATGGGTGATTTATTTTGTAAATTATGTAAGGAAGGAATTGAAAAATATTAGGCATTTGTTAATTGAATGTAAATGTTTTTTGGAAAACAGAAA
>JAQFVV010014954.1:0-23223 GCA_028023455.1 Epiperipatus broadwayi | reverse complement strand
CCCTCTTACAGTTTACAGTTTCGATTGCCCAACAATCTTCTTCAGAACTTTTATATCTCCTAACTTCTTATTACCATTTTTCCCCTGGTCTTTGTTACCACCCTTCTTTACAGTTTACAGTTTTGACTGCCCCAACAATCTTCTTCAAAACTGTTATATCTTATAACTTCCAACTGTTTTAACTTCAACTGCTAAATTTATCTGTTGAAATTAGGAGATATAAAGTTCTGAAAGGAGTACTGAACAGTGTAACTGTAAAAGAGGGTAGTAAATAAGGCATTGTGTAACAATAGTTAAGGGCATGGATGATTTAGCATTATATAGTATTCTTTCATTTTAAAATGTCAAATTCCTACAAAGAATAGTATTTTATAAAACTAAACTTTATAATATCATATCCAATGAGTTAAAGAACATATTGACTTGTTTTATGATCTTTGTCCAAGTATCATTTAAGATTTTATGGAGCGTCCATTGATGAAACTTTTCTAATGTCTTTATATTGCATTGATGTCTCACTTCCATATAATAAATGAGATAAAACAACAATTTTATATGCAGCTAACTTAGATGTAGTACTTGTTTTCCTGTGATAAAATACCCCATCTTTAACTTGTTAAAAGCAATAGCAACATATCAGTCTGTACTGTACTTTAATATCTAAATCTACTTATTCTAAAATTGATAACCATCTAAGCAAAAAGTTTCTGAGAATTTATCTTCTGTTAATGGCTGATAGAGAATTTAGATTATTGAATATTAATTATTAAACCAAAGTCTTTAAATGTTGCATTCAAAACATTTAAGTATATTCTGTAAGGCATTATTTAAACTGGAAAAAATTGAACAACCATCAGAATACCATAAATCAGAATCCTACAAACATCAATAAACATCTAAAGTCTTTAATATCTACTAAGTGATCCATCATCAGATTTACAAACACAACAATTATGGTAGAATTGGTATTACAAAACCACTAATTTTTCTTAGAATACCTAACCCATATGTATTGGATAGTGGATGTTTGAAAGTATATCACATAGTCAGATAAATCCATATTTACACTTTTCCAATCATTAGCAAGTTTTGTTGGTGGTATTAAGCATAAGAAAAATCCAATAATAGTATAATTTAAATAGCTATATTTCAGCAGAATATTTTGGGCTTTATTCTATGATAGAAATATTATTTCTTGACAATGATGTAATTCATTTAAAATACATAATGATATTCTCCAAAATAGGCAAAGTTTGGTATTGATTTGAGGAATATGTGGACAATGTTACATTATTTCTCATAGTTTCCACAAACATGTGAATTAAATTTTTTTTGAGCCCTTTGAACAAAGAATTAGAAGTCAATAGCCTCCTTTGATGTTAGAATTTGATATTTTTTGTGTAAAGAAAGATTTATATTCTTGGAGACAATACTCAGATACAAATAATTCTTAATATAAATTATGATTATATGCCATACCTTTTATATTAACTATATATTACAATCTCAGTATGTGGACTTTAGACCTAAATATTTTTTCCCAAAAAAATAAAGCCTTTATAGTTGAAAAGAAATAGAATAACTTTTTAATGATAAGGCGTTATTTCAAAAAGAACTTCTTAATATTAGCGGAACATCTTATCATCACCAGTTAAGCCACTTAGATCTAGGATTAAGAATTGGATAGAATTTAGCATTTTTGAAGCAGATCTAGAGTTTTTTATGTGACCAACTCATAGCACTCAGTTTGTTATTTTTATTATTTATAAGCTGATAAAAAGTATCTAGCTATTTTTGATGGAATATAAGGATCTCAAGGATTAATTTTGGCTTCTCAGATGCATGCGAGTGATGAAGGGTTAAACTCTTATGGTGACTGAGACCATGATTTTTAAAAAGCTTTTATTCGAATAATAATGGAAAAGCGAAGTGCGTGTTAATTTTACTCATTTCAAAGGGTAGTGAAATGATAAGAAATATATATTTTAATATCTGTGCATATCCAAGCACTAAATGGAAGTTTTGATTTTATTACCTAAATCATTTTTAAGATCCTTGTTGCTTTAACTGCAAGAATCAGAATATTATGATATAGGCAATTATTTATCAATTCACTCAAAAAAAAAAAAAACAAGTTCGTTAAATGAGAATTCAAAAACATGTACGTAAACTAATTTAGCGTCTTCTTTATATAAAATATTATAGAAAAAAACATGTTATCAGCTAAAATAAAGGACTTTAAATTATCAATTTCACAAATTACATGAAATAATTGATTAGTCTAAATATATATATTTTCATTAGTAAAAGAATAAATAAACTCTAAAAACTTCAACAATAATTTATAATTATTTGGTGATATCATTTTTCATATTCTGCTTAAATAATAAATTATCTCTTTTTTTTCATTTTTTTTTTAAATGTTTACATATATAATATTAATACTTTACAAATAAATGCATTTAACGTTTAGCAAACAATTTTTATTAACTTTTGTTAATTTTGTAAGCCTATATAAATATGCGTATGTGTGAATAAAGTAAATTAATTAAATCTCCAATATCTTTTTTAAAAAAGACTTTTCTTATATAGGTCAACTTTTAGCTTCTAAAGAGTTTTTATGTTTTTCTTTTTCCTCTAGTTAAAAATATATGATATTCATTTACTGATTATGGATAATGGGTAGCTATCTGAAGAAAATCTTAAGCTTACTTGATAATCCTCAGCTATCTGAAAAAAATCTAAGATCCATGTAGATTTAAACTCCATATTATAGATATGTCAGGTGATTTGCTCGGTATGATTCTTCTATGTAAATGTAAGGTATCATTATTTATTTATTGTATAGATTGTTTGTAAACACTGTTAAAGAAATATCATTTAGGAACCTATACATAATCAAACCTGGAGATAGATTCACTAATAGCTTCACTAAATTATTCTATTCTATATTTGTAGGTGAAGATGTGTTTCATGATTTATGTTTGCTCATATTTATGTAAATCACTGGCTGTTAAATCCTATTTATAAAGCAAATAAGCACAATAATTATGGATTGTCCTGAATCTGTTGATAAGACTCCAGTATTTAGAAAAATCAAATCTATCTCCCTTTATTGTTCGATATGGAAAAAAAATGTCTGGAATCTCATAAGGATTTTCTTTTTTAAGGCTATGATTTTTATTCTTAGATGAATACCCAAAAAGAATCATAAAGAGTCATAAGTGATAAAATGTTATCCTAAGATATAAATCTGATTTTCTTAACAGCTTTTTATACATTTTCTGTGAGGCAATTTCACTTCTGATATTTGTGGAAGAATATTTGAAAATTTAGGAAGTCATTGTGGAGGACTGGATTTTAACATATTTGTAATATTTCTCACAATGATATTTAAATGAATAACTAGCATTTTAGTGTGGGATTTTTTTCTTTATACAGAGCACAGTATTTACTAGAAGAATCTGCTAGTGTTAAAGAAATTATAAAGTAAATGCATCTCAACTCCAAGATGTCCCAGTCAGCTTTTCAAGGATGTTAAATCTAAAAATTAATTTGGATCTAACTTTAGATGAATAAAGAAAATTAATTAGACTGCAATCAAAGGTTAAATAGCATTTTAGGTAGTATTGTGTTTCTATCTATTATTGCCAAAAATTATATTCAGATTATGAGATTATTCTGTTGTTTTTTTTTGTTGTTGTTGCTTAAATGAGAAGAAACTAAACATTGGATCAAGAATAAGACTCCAATCTTTACATATTGAAAGATTTTTCTATTTCAGGGCAGGATCTATTTTGATAAGTCAAAGCAATATAGTCAATATAGATGAATTTCTTGCATTCTATATCTGGAAAATTATGGACAATACATTAAATAACATAGATAAGAAAAATAAATTCTATGGCAGTCTGTACTGAAAAATTTTACATCTACCATGAATATCCTTTGGAGTTAATTTAATTTTTTTCTATTGGAGAATATTTTGTCAAATAAATTAATGGTTTTATTTTATGTAAGGATTTTAAAAACTCTTACAAGAACATTTTTCCAAATAGAATTGTAGACTGAGGTTAGATTAATAAAGTTAGCACCAGTTTTTAATTTATTTTGAAAAACTTTTTAATATGAGTTTTTAAAGATAAAACTAGTTCACAGTGTCTTATTCAAGCCTAAACCCAGCCCATTCTATAGTTAGATGGTGTTCAACTATTGGCAAAATTCTTGTCAAAATTTTGTCAATATGAGTTCTTTCAAAAAACTTGTAGAGAATATATAATAATGATATTGAGAGATAATTTTATGTATTGTTGAAGGGTTGCTTTTATAAAAAAAATTGTAATAGTTTCTATATAAATAATGTTATTAATGTTTATATAATGAGCATGGCAACAGTTCTTAACAAGCTTCTCTATCCCCAGAACAGTTTTATGCTTCTTGCATTTTATATTGCTAAAGCTATTAATATATAGTGTATTTGAATTTAGTTCATTCTCATATGGCTTTAGATTTGATGACATATGGATATCTGAAAATTTCAGATTTTCTACTTAAGAGTTAACCATTAGATAAAGTGCTGGGCTTAACCTGGTATTTTAAATCTAATGCTTGAATATCCTAGTGCCTCACTGAGGAATGCCAGAAGCATGAAACCAGTCTGGAAATAGGGACATTCTGAAAAGTTTATTAAGAGCTATTGTCATGATCATTACATAACATTTGTAATACAAGCTTATTAAATTAAGTCACATGATATATTTCTTTGCAGATAATGTTACTAAATAGGTTTGAACAATTATTTGATTTTTAGATTCAATCTGAAAGTATGCTATCTATTCCTGCCTTTTCAGGTGTAAAGCACTTAAGGATAAATTCTAGTTCACTAACATCTACAGGTTTTATCAGACTGATATTAGAGGAATATTGTGAAAGGGAAACCTGAAGCTTGCAATTCTGTTCTAAAGGCATTTTTCCATTATATAAATGGCAACCTGATTATCAGTTATAATTCTTTCATAGATATATTTACTTTCATCAAACTTTTGTAAAAATAATTCATTCTTATGGTTAAATCATGTAAAGTTTTTTTTTTGTCATGGTCTGTTTTCACTTTCTTTTCTAGCATCATCCAATAATTGTACAACTTTGTCAGCAATTGTCAGATCTCTGATAAACAAAAATTGATTATAAAGGCCACTGCTGTTTTTATTTCAACCTGGAATAAACTTCTTTTGATATGCATGAGAGATGAACTCTCTGGCAACCCTATTATTATGAGAGTGTTAAACCTATAATAGCAAGAGGAAATTGAAGAGATACTATTCATATTTTATCCAAGATACCAGTATATCTATTCCTATTAACTTTTTTCAGATTCCAAATTAAAACAGGATAACTTTCAGCTACAGGAATATGGATTCCAAAAGTAATTAGACTTGGTTTATATTGGCTATGAAAGAAGATGATCTAAAATCAGTAAATCAGCAAGTAATAATAAATCAGTTTGTTAAAACAAAAGATAAATGTGGAATAGTTTTGTTCTTCCTTGCCTGAATGGAAAGATCATTCTTGCTAAATGCATGTGCTTAAATTTATCCACTGTAAAAGGTGACAATCTGCTTAATCCTCATTAGCATATTCCCAAAATATATTTTATGAGATGTGAAATCTTCTGAAAGAATAGAGTAGAGCCAATTTGTGTTGATGGAATTATAAATATTGTATACTAAAAAATATCTATTTGAATGGTGATTGTAGTTTAATAGAAGTTGCTTGCTTTAAAAGATGGTTTGAAACAAAAGTGTCTATGTTATATTCAGAAATGCATTCTATCAATAAGAAATGTACATCTAGAAATTTTAAAAAGACATGCATTATTAGAACCATGATATATTAGGCTAAACAGTTAATTTGTAATTTATCTCCATTTTTGATTTTGATTTATCATTTATATTAAGATGTAATTTATTGTGTTTCCTAGATAAAAAGATTTTTCTATAAAGATATACTTCAAATTTGAGGTGTTACATGGATTCCAATACCATAAATAGTATTTTTCATTTGGAAAGCCTAGGATTCTCATCTCACTATTTTGATATGACTATCCCTCATAATACTACTGGAATTCACATTAATAGTTTTACTGTGTATTTTCACAACTTTCTGTATTTAACCAAAATTTCATTAAGATGGAGTTTGATTGATAAATGTTTTACTTACTAATGCATGCTATTTGCAGAATGGACTGTGGATAGATTGCCCCCCCCCCACCTACTAAAGCATCATTAATATTATTGAAAAAACAGTTTGTGTACATATAAACTAAAGTTTATACAATAGGTAAAACATTTTTGATAAAATCTAATGAAATAATGTACTAGATCAAAATGGTTTTCTAATTTTATTGTGGAAATAAAGCTACTATAGACTCCTATCAAGAAAACATTATAGATTTCTGCTGAATTACTTGAGTTAAAAGGATGAAAAAAAGTATCTAATATCTTTACATAAATTAATAGCATTAGTCTTAATAATTTTGGATGCATTATTTTTTTTAATTCTTACATTGTCATATACAGTGGGATTTATACCATAATATAATATTTCTTTAATAGAATTTTGTTCCTTAAATTTAGATATGTTAAATGATTTTAGCATAAGAAATAATTCCAAAATAATTTGAAATAATTGTATATATTTACCAATTTGTGATTTTTATATGTAAGAAATAACACAGTTTTGTATATATGTATGCATATCTATACATACATATTAGAACTAAGATACCAGTTTTTAACGATTGAGTATAATATTATAATTCAATTCACAAAATACATTATTTCAGTGTTCTCACTGTGACAACATAACATAAAAGTTAAAGATTATTTGCTAATCATTTTATTAGATTATAAATTATTATTTAATTTTTCAGTCCAGATATAATTTTTAAAATGAATTATCTTATCCCAGCTTGAATCTTATTCATTTAACATCTACCTTTTCATTTTTAGTCCTATATTCAGTACATAATAAAATTTCTGAAAACCAATAATCTTAAAGCATGAAAAAGACATATAAAAAGCAAATGTTTCCTAAAATCCATTTCTAGTAAAATCAACCTCCATTAGTTAGTATAGATCATTTATCCACATGTTTTAAAAGAATATTATATTTTGAAATTTTATTATATATATATATATTCCTAGTGTGAATACAATTTTGTAAAATTTCTAATACATATACAACTAATACAAGCCATTTATTAACATTACCACTACCACTACTAATAATAATAATATTACATCATCATGGTCATTTCAAACTTTATTAATATTATCAGGTTCATAATTGAAAAAACCACATTAAAGTAAATAATTATATATCTAAATATTTTTTTCTGATCAACAATGTGATTTATAGTTTACTTATGACCAGGAATTATTATTTTTAACTTTTCACTTTCATTTCAAATATTCATTACACTGGTTAAAGAAGACCAATGTTTATTAGATTTACATCCTGAGATGCTGGAAAGGCACAGCTACAAGACCTATACAACAAAACATACAACTAACACTCAGATATACTAAGAGTGTGACTAAAGGTAAGGGTTCATATTCCTCAGTACCTACAAAAATATCAATTGCCAGGATAAAGTCAAAGTAATACACTACCCACGGCTTTATATAATAATACATCATAAATAACCCCCATATTAGGGATGATAAGGCAAAGTAAATGATGGCATGAACTCAAGAGAAAAGCACCTACTCCTGAAGGTTATAAATGAACTAGGACTTTATCACTAGTCATATAAATAATAAAAATGAATCATTAATTAAGAGTTAATAATAATAGGATTTGCCAAAATAAAGCAAATATATGCTTAAATATAAGATAAAAAAACAATATAATTCACTGGAAAAATATTACAAAAAAAGAGAGAAATAAAGCTACTATCACTATTAAATACACTGGCAAGATAAACATCAACAAGAGAGAAACTAATGCTAAATCTCTTTAAAACCCACTAACAAGATAAAATACACTTAATACAAGAGACCTGCTTCTACAATCTCTTTTAAAATAGCAACAACTTAACTGATGGGTAAAACCAATAAATTGATAATTAGTGCTAAATATAACTTAATAAAAATTATAGCATAAAATAAACAATATAAATATACATCAGCTTCTATCAGTATTTGCATATACCTTCAAAAATAAATTTCATGATAGAACCAAATACAACACATTTAAAATATAGTATTATCAAACTATTAATATTCTAAGAATTTTTGACAATATACTTCATAAATGATTTATTAAAAATTATACCAAATAAAAATGCATAAAATACTACTAATAGTAGCATTTTACAATACCATGAATATTTAAACTTAATAACTATACTTTTTTACCACAAATAAAATTTAAAAAGTCATTCATTTTGGTTCCTGTCATTTGACAGGATACAGTCACTGAAAACTAAAGTTCTGAAGTATATTGCAGATTACCAGCTTATTGTAAATAACATATTAAATTTATATGCACAATCTTATGTTATATACATAGATTTAAGCAAAAGTATTTAAAGATGCTAGCATAGATATATATGGCATTCAAATTGATGAAATATATTTTCATGAATAAAGCACAAATAATGATGCATATTTAATATAGAATATCATATTAACATCTTATATCTTTTGAAAACACATCTATGAATGATAAGAATTAAGGAGCAATCTTTTCCAAAAGTCACATTTTACAACAGACAGACTTCTAATAATAATAATAATAAAGGGAATACATGTCTTAGAACACATGGAGGATAATAGGTTCATAAATATTCAGGAGCATTCACATTTTTAAATTATATGTAATGTAATTTATTTGGGCTGTTGGTAAAAGCAATAATTTAGGAAATATAATAAATTCAAAGGAATAAATTTCCATTGGTATCTCAAAAATATTTAAAAATACATATTATAATACTAATAAAGTTTTATAAATACAAGTGATAACTTTAATGTGTTAGGAAAATATACTTCCTTGTTTTAGTGTGAAGTAGACAATAAAGATAATTTGCAAGTAAATCACTTGCACATTGCTGTTAATAATAATAAATATCATTTTAAAGATAATAGTTTTTACATAATTTGCCTTTTAAATAAATGAATGTTATCCTTTAAATAAATGTTTCATAGTAATAACAATAATGCATGTTATATATGATTTAAGGCCATTCATTCATAATGTCATTTAAAAATAACTACAATGTCCATCAAATAATATAAGTTTTCCAAGAAAACAACCACATTTTAAAAGCTAGAAATAAATCAATTATTCCTTATTGATACATGTATGAATTTAGGTAAGACCTTTATAAAATATTTTACAATTACTAAACAGATTCTGCTATTTGGATTTAAAACTCTTTCCTTTAAAATGAATTAATTCCAAAGAAAACCCTTTCTTTTTAATAAGAAAAATTTTAAACGTTTTTTAAAATGAAAGTCTTCATGAATAGGTAAAATAGTTTAAACGTCTTTAGCAGTTCTTATCACTAATTGTGTAATATTATGGAAAATAGAATTAATAAAAGTTCATATGCAACAGGAATGGTAATGACACATTTTCTCAAAATCCATCAAAGTATTTAATTCTAGTGAAAACTATTTAATTCTGCTGAATATTCTATTGACTTTCCCATAAAGCATATTCTGTAATGTAACTTCAAATGTGAGACAATTTAAAAAATTAAAGATTGAGTCTGGATAAGATTAATTTAGAATCCCATTTTTTTAAAAAAAACTTCAACAAAAAAAATTTATTAAAAAGAGTTACAACTTAAGATAAAAAATAATTAGTTGATTCTTTCTGTAAGCAACTATGAAAACAAGAGTAAGTGTATTAACCAATTGTATCTATAATCTAAATCATGTGGCCAATTAAGCTGGCTAAAAATGGACATTTTTATTACTCCCAATTGATCTCTATTGATCAGAAGTCACAGACTTCTTAGTATCCTGGGGAAAATGTTAAAAATAAACTAATTTGCATATTTCCAGAGTTTTCTGAGAAAAAATAATGTCTAGATAGTAATTATTACATTTCTTAAATATTTGATTGAATTTTTATACTTGAAGTTTAGATTAACCATAAGAAACTTGAACACACTTCCAAGTTCTCTTCAGCTATCCACTCTATTTCATATAACTGATACATGTGACCACAATATAAACTGAGCAAAGATTATATGTGTGGGAGATGATGATCTGAACCAAGTTATGCATGCTAGTTCAGCATTATATATATATATTGGAGATCATTTATCTTTTTCACATGTGTATGGTTACATGTATCAGTTGTATGAAATAGAGCAGATAGTTGAAAGGAGCTTGAAAGTCTGTTTTCAAGTTCCTCATCATTACATTTTTTTAAAATAAACATATTTTAAAAATGAGTTATTTAGAAAATTAAGTGTAATATAATAAATAAAAAATATTACATAATAAAAGTTATCTTATTTTAAACAGAATATTATCTTATAATATTTCTTTAAGTATATTTATTTTTTATTTAATAAGCTCCCAGAATATTTTAATATTATCTTTTTAAAATAAATAAATATGTTTTAAAAAATAATTTTAACATTAAATTAACAAGGAAGTTTTTGAAAAAATTAAAACTTAATATACATGCATCCACCCATATCCCATTCTTAGTTTTAAAATTATTTCTTCTTTATACAACTGCATTTGAGATTATTTAATTAAAATACTTTTTACTACAATTAATATTAAATAGGATATTTTTACAGATAATTTAAGCATTAGCAATTTAGTCTTAAAGCTTTGAACTAGTCTTTAAAATTTTATTCTAACATTAACTTTTAATAAACTCTAATAACTAAACTAGGCTGGTTTTAATTTTAATATTTTAAATTCAAACTTAGTAGTACTTTACATTAGTAATATCTTTAAGACTAAGCATTTAAAAATTATAATAGAGCTACTAAAAGGATTCAAACATTATGAAATTGGTTCTTAAGATTACTTTTTAAGTCATAAAAATTAGAAAAGTTTTTCTAAATTGGTTAAACAGACATATAAACATTTAATTATTAAATAGTGACAAAAGTTTGCTTATTAGAAAAATTAAATTACTGAAAAAAAAAATTTTGAAATATTATACTACTATAATTAATAGATAAGTTGCTAATGTTAAAATTCAGGAAGGATGGATTTTGAGTTGATGACATTTGAGGAGGATTAAGGAATTAACCAAAAATACTTCTGCAGATTGAAAACCTGTATATAATAGTTAATTACCATTTTATTTATTATTTTTATTCTTATTACAATACTTTTTTAATTAATAGACATTTTATTTGTATTATATATATATATGAGTATTCTGATATTTATTTTATTATAATGCCAATAAATTATATAA
Organism: Epiperipatus broadwayi; assembly: GCA_028023455.1. Lineage (NCBI taxonomy): Eukaryota > Metazoa > Onychophora > Udeonychophora > Euonychophora > Peripatidae > Epiperipatus > Epiperipatus broadwayi. The sequence continues at coordinate 11,763 of JAQFVV010014954.1, read as the reverse complement.
AATTAACTACGAGTTTTAATGTGAAAGTTATAATTTATTCAAGATTCTTATATCCATTTTTTTTGCATATATAAATTATTGCTGTAATTTATTTTAGATTTTCAAAAAAAATGGTTTGAAAATATATTTTTGAGGATAAAAAAGCTTTCTGTAAATGGTCATGAACCATCATTTTTTTTGCTATATATTTTGAAATGCTAAACTGTCTTTAAAACACTCTATGCAAATTATACTAAAAGTTTGAATGTATTTCTGCAATAAATAATAATCAAATGCATCAGCTAATTTATTAACGATTCTTTATTACTTTTAATGAAATTAATATTTTATATTAACCAATACAATCAGAGATTGCTAAAGAAAACTGTTTTAAATACATGCGCAATAGCATTAATAACAAATCAGAATCAAATTACTATAATTGGTATTATCAGCCATCCACCAATGATATAGTCATTCCAACTCCAAAAGTAAAAAAAAAAAAAAGATAGAAAGACAATAATATTAGAAATGAGTTTTGTGATGAATATAAATATCATCTACATACATCTTCTTACCTGATATATTATGATGCTACTTTTTAACTACTTTTGCAATGAACTTTATATTTTGAAATATTTCAACACTTAGTCTACTTGGAACCCTTCATTTTATTTTATCCTTGATTATATTTTCTTGATAAAAGCAATCAATATTGCAATTCTTAAGAGTATTTTAGAGATGATGTTTATAATATTAACAGGATTTATCTCTCTCATGTAAACTATGCATGAAGTTCACCATGAAATGCTTTTTTAGAAAAATGTAAATACATGAAAGCAGTTAAATGCTCACTCTCATAAATATCCAGAAAGATGAAGACATATTGATTGGTCTTATGATTTTATACTTTTAAAATTTTATGCATCATTTTTTAAGTGAAATATTTTTAATGATTTTATGTCAGATCAGTAAGGAATCTAATTTCCATTATATACAATAAATTGGAATATATATATATATAACGTTCAAATGTGTGTTAGACAATACTATATGTAAAACTTTTAATATTTGTGTTAATATTAGAAATACACACACTTATATAATTCAGAAAGCCAAACTATATATAAATCAAATCAAACCCAATCACTGAATGATAAACTTTGTTGATTCTTCTAACGTTTTCGAAGGTATAACCTTCATTTTCAAGAAGTACAAAAAATCTCTTCATTTTCCATGAGGGGCAAATATGCAAAATAGGCAAAATATGCTAATCAGGATATGAACATTTAAACTTGCCATTTCTTCAATATGGTGTAAAATAATTTTTTTATTCATCGTGTGTTCATCTGATATGATGTAACATGCCTCCACCTTCCTATGCAGTTCATGCCACTCTCTATACAACACGCTCGGCCTATCCGGCCTGCACTGATGGCCCACAGCCAACGAGTGCTGTACAAAAATAGAGAAGTGAGATGGGTCCACTAAGGCCTTATTATACACATATACATGCTGGGGCAATCTTGTTTGAACAGATGCCCTTGTTTCCCCATAATATGCAGCTGAGCAATTGTTATCGCTAAACGTGATCTTATAGACCGCTTGCTGTGCATGCACTGGGAGAATATAATCTTTGGTATTGTTTATACTCATGTTAAGATTAGGAGGCAATCGGAAACACACCCTAAAATTGAATCAAAAGATTGTGAGCAAGTCTTTATAAATATTTTTAACGTATGTGTTAAATCCGCACTTACAACTGTGCCAATGTTATATCTGCAAGTCATACTGTGTGGTCAGCCAATAACGTTATACAATTCCCACGCTGTTCTTTTCCGAGTGCTCTCCAATGAATCGGTCTGCAACAAAGCTCTCCAACGAATTGGTCTGCAATGAATGCTCTCCAACGAATTGGTCTGCAATGAATGCTCTCCAATGAATTGGTCTGCAATGAAGCTCTCCAATGAATTGGTCTGCAATGAAGCTCTCCAATGAATGCTCTATTCCTGCAACTAATGCTCTGCTCTGCAATGAATGCTTCTACTCTGCAACTAATGCTCAGCTCTGCAATGAATGCTTCTACTCTGCAACGAATGCTTCTACTCTGCAATGAATGCTTCTACTTTGCAACGAATGCTTCTACTCTGCAATGAATGCTTCTACTCTGCAACTAATGCTTCTCAATATCTCTGCTACGGTCTCCCCATTTTTGTGGGCTCTTTCAGCTACACCCGTGGACTACATTTCCACTGGGCATTGGCCATTAACTGCCAGTACTGACATGAGATATCTCCATTGGTGTTAAACTGATGTCTACTCAAATACTGCCTACTCAATACTGCGTGACTGCTCTCTATGTTACACTACTAGATGCTACCCAGTCTTCTTATCGCTCTCTGACAACTGCAATGATCAATCAATGCACTGACCAATAAGGTAACATCTCTTATCTAGAAACATTTGTAATTAGCAAATATTTCTAGGAATTGTCGATTGCCATTATGTCAATGCACTAATTAAATTCCTCAGCTATCAGAGCGTGATCTAAAAACAGCCTTACGAATAAATTCTAGTTTTTCTGGAGTGCACAAACATGTCTGCCATTTTACAAAACACTACAGTATGGAAGCAAGATACAGGGTTTATTTTGTTTCAGCTCATGAATAGGCCCTCTTTTAAATTTCCTAATAACATTGTCAATCGCTCTTTTATTATAATTTGCATTGATAAGCTCATTTCTATACGTTTCAATATTGTTTTTCTTGTCAGCTTCAAAGCTGCACAAACTGTTGTTTCTATATAAGAATGATTTGAGGCCAGCCATTTTATATAGATGTGGTGTGTGTTGATAAGCGGTGTATATGACCTCTGATATTGATAGGTTTAAGGTTCATTCCGTAGCAGAAACGATTAGCTTCAATCATCACTTGAAAGTCTAAATATTTAAACGTTCGTATCCTGATTAGCATATTTTGCCTATTTTGCATATTTACACCTCATGGAAAATGAAGATATTTTTTGTACTTCTTGAAAAAGAAGGTTATGCCTTCGAAAACGTTAGAAGAATCAACAAAAGTTTATCATTCAGTGATTGGGTTTGATTTGATTTATATATATATAGTTTTGCTTTCCGAATTATATAAGTGTGTGTATTTCTAATATTAACGCAAATATTAAAAGTTTTACAATAAATTGGGCAAAATAATAGCTCTGTATAACATTAATTTAGTTTTAATAATTATATCACTATAATGAAATATAGCGTATTTGTTAAATGTAACAACCACTTCTTTAAAAAAAAAACAAAAAAAAAACTATCAAGATATTTAAATTGACTCACATTCTCAAGTCAAGCTAAAAGTTGGGGAAAGATTTTTCTTCCATCACTGACTAATAAAGTTTTTTAATATTAATTGCTAAACAAAAGTCTTCATGAATTGCATTCAAAACATTAAAAATATTCTGTAAATCTTCTTCTGAATTAGCAAAGATAGAACAATTATCAGCAGACTATAAATATAAAATATAAAAAGATGAAGTTCTTGTTTGCTTTTAATCAGTTCAAATTGAAAAACCCATTATCAAACCTGTACTGCATCTTACTTCATGAAGTGATATATAAATTGTGTAAAGTTTACTGACATAAAAATCAAAAACAAAGTCAGATCCATTACTCACTCTTATTTAATGCCAGTTGTTATTTCAAATGCTTCGGATTTTTCACAAACAATAATACTTTCTCTCATTTGGTTATATAGAAGCTGTATATTATTAATAAATTTTGATGAACAATCTCTTTTGAATGTCTTGATCAAGTAAGTTAAAATCAACATAGAAATCATAATAGTCCACCAAGAATTTCTTGTATAGTCACAAACAAACAACAAATAATACTATTCCTATTTACAGTTAATGAGAAGACTATGACATTCTTTTTCTGAGTTATTATCTGATAAGGGTATTATTTATCATACATGTCATGGTAAACAAAAGCAAAACTCCCCATACAGTAGTGCCACCCTGTGCCAAACAGAGTAATCAATGGATGCCAGAAGGCTTGTGCATAAAATCCCTATCTAGTGCCTACTCATCCAATATCCCCAGACTAGTTTCTGGCTTGTGTCCATCATCAGTGAGGAGCCTTGGATCTGAGAGCACTGCACCTTTTGTCTTTGTTTACAACAAATTATGTGCTAGTATAGAGATGGTGATCATGTGATGTTTGATGGTTTAACATGTCATGGTGCATTAATAATAAAATATTTTCTGGTCAAAAAAAATTATCATTCTATCTATTTACATAGTTTAGCTCTGTATTTTCTGGCTTCTTTCAAATGTAAAAGCTATGTTGAAAAGACAAAACGTTTCAAATATAACTGATATTCAAGAAAATGTGAGACAGGTATTCAACAGTTCTGTTGGAAAATGAGTTCTAGGCATGCTTCCAAAAATGGGAATGTCATTTAAGGAAATGTATAGATATAAAAGGAAAATACTTTAAAGGGAATAGTAGCCAGAGTATAAATTTTTTATCTGTAAATTTTTAAGGTACATTTTAGAAATTAAGCAATTAAAAGCTCCAAATATAAACACATAATCTTGTTGTTACGATTAGTGTGGCAATTTAACATAAACCATGAGAGGCTCATAATAATTGGGCCACACATAGTAAATTAAAATGGCTCAGGTGGGAGGTAGAAAATATTGTTTGTATAAAAAATTGTGCCTAATATTTATTGAGCAACTATTTTATACTACAAAACAGTAGGGAGTACTCTTGGTTAGATATATTTTGCAGTTAGTTATCACATCTAAAGATCATTCTACTATCCACCATATAATAACTTAATGATTTCTTGAGTATAGCATCAGCTTGCCTGTGTGATTTGGTAAATTGGGAGAATTGCAGAACTTGGAGTTTTGAATTCACGTATTGTGCCAGCTTTAACAATTAAACTTTTTATAAAAAAAGCTATTTGATTATTTATTATTCAATTCACACATAAAAATAAGTTGCTCACTATGTAGAAAAAATTACTTTTCAGAAAAAAACTTTTTAATAACTTTCACTTTAACAATTATTAACAATGAAAAAAAAAAGAAGTTATCCACCCCTGACTATCTTAAAATGCTTGTAACAATAATGAAATAGCATCCACAAATGTTTCTCCAGATTAGTATCTGGCAGAACATAAATATATTTAAACAAATATTTTTAAAGCTCTATCAATCAAACTGTACAGTAAGTACTTAGTGTATGTGTTGCAGATTTTTTTTCAGTAAGTGATTTGAGTGCTATTAAGATTGTTTATGATAATTTACATACACAGTTCTCTGATTATAAGCACAAACATATAAATATACATATTTTTTACATAATCTTTGGTTGGTTCTTTGGTATTAGGGCCCCAATGTAGGGGAGATAGGAGGCCTTTTCACACCCACAATAAATATGTAATGTCACAGTGATGTCAAATTGAAAGGCAATAATCCCTGCAAGTATATCATATGTGACAAATGTGTTTTTCTTTATCAACACGATCTTTTTTTTTTTTTTTGTAATACTTCAACATTTTCAGTTATTGTCCAGATTTTTTTTTTTGACAACAGCTATTCCAATTCATATACAGTTGTATATTTTCAATTTTTTTTTTTTTTAATTTAATTTATTTGTAAAAAAAAAAAAGGTATGTTTATTAGCATTTCTGTTGAAAATCCCAGAATACTCTGCAATCACTTACCACATTCTCAGAGGGAAAATTTTTAGTAATGATCTCCAGTTTCTGTGATAATATAATATGTGAAATGTTTTATTTTAAGGCAAAAATTCCTGTTATATATTACATGGCAAGAAATAAAAGAAGAAATATTAAAGTTAAAAAAAATAATTACTAATGCTAATGATTCAATTCCAGCTAATATTTATAAACTAATAGATTATGCTCTAATAGAGCCAATGTGGAAGTTTTTCAATCAAATGTGCTGTCAAAAGATAAAATGGCCATACATTAATGATAGGGTTTTGTTTAGTATTAAGAAGGCTAAAGAAAAACAGACACCAACATTAGAAGAGCTAAGACATATATCAATAGAAGACATAGACTCAAAGATACTAGCAAGGATACTATTGAAGAGACTTCATTCTGTGGTTTTCTCTAAGATTTCGAAGGCACATCATGCAGTCAAGGGTAGACGTGCTATCAATGCAGCAATGAAAATTCAAGAAGCTGTGAAATATGCCAAAGAGCTGGGATTGACTCAGTATTATGCTGTGAAGATTGACTTTAGATCAGCTTTTGATTTGGTGAATTGGTCCTATTTGATAAATAATTTATTGGAATTAATACCTGAACATGGTATGTTGATAAACGCAATTGAAAACTACATTAGTAATAACAGGATTTCAATTAAAAATTATATGAAGCAATCTGATTTCTTTATACCAAACAAAGGGATTCCCCAGGGTTCACCATTGGCTGCATTGCTCTTTGCAATATATATAGATCCTCTAGTAAAAGATATAGAAGGTAAGGTTACAGGTATATATTTACCGCATCTTGGGGTGAAGGTAGGAGTTGTTGCCTTTATTGATGATCTAATTATAATTTTTCAAAATGCCTACAACATCCAAGTTGTGATGAGCATACTCAATAAATTTCAAGAACAAACTGGATCTTCTGTTCAACTGGCAAAATCTGCGGCGTGGCAATTGGCCACAGGAAGAAAAATGCCTTGTGAATTCCTTGCCACGCCAACAGATTTTCTAGGAATACCATTATATAACTCAAAGACCTCAATTAACAGATATTTAAATAAGTTAATTATAGAAAAGATAGCCATGAGGATAAACAATTTCTCATCATTAAAACTTTATGAAGTTACAAGGGCTAGAGTATTTAATGCCATAACAATGGGTATATTGAACTATTACGCCCCATGGATTGACCTCTATAACACAACAACAAGTAAGATCTATAGAATGGCAAAGAAATATATATGGGGAAGGGCAACAAGTCTAGTTTCGATCTCAACATTACAGCTACCTATTAATAAGGGAGGTCTCAACTTAATTGACCTAAAAGAATATATTATGTTTATCAAAGCTAAGACATATATAAATGTCATTAAAGATAAATGCTTTGACCCTCCACTGATTGAAGTTAATGTCTACCATGAAATAGGGAAAGAAAGAAGATCCTTTTTTGCCGATCTGCGGATAGCATACAAGGATTTACAGGACAATCTAGACTTGATTAGTTTGGAAGGGGTTAAATATAGAGAGATAAAAAACCAGGGAAGTAATGCACGAAGTATAGAAGGATTTTTACCTGGATTAAATATAAATAATATATTGAAGAAATTACAACAGATATATGCACCTCAATCGTACATTAGGTTTACGTTTAGGTTACTAAATGGGCTCCTTCCTACTAAGGCCCTGCTGAATAGTAGGCTCCATATGAACTTGGAACCAATATGTGTATTATGTAAAATAAAGGAAGATAGCTTGTTGCACTTATTTGAGGAGTGTAAAGCCCTCTGGCACATTAGAAATAAAGTGTTTCATAAACCAGTAATAAACTTAAATAAAATAGTAAAAAGAAACTTTGTGAACTTTAACCCGCATAACACATTGGCAATAATACATACATTGAAAACAATATGGTCCATAAGATGTAATGCGATCTATGATAATAAAAATTATAACTGGTTAAAAAAAACTAGATAAAGATTGGAGCAAATACTTTAATCAATGCCTAAGATACCTACCGAAAAAAATTATGGTCAAAATATGGTGTGGATGTATGCCGACACTATGTGAAGTGTGGGATTGATAATCTAAATCAAAAATATTTATAGAAGACCTGGATATATAGTGATGCATTTCTATAGGGCAGTGTTTTTAAAGTAGAGTAAAATAATTATTATGTATATCTGAAAGTTAAACTATGTGGTTTATTTGTAAAAAGTGTATATAAAATTTGTGTTATTAATAAAGAATATACTTTAAATAAATAAATAAATATTATTTAAAAACCAAAATCATTTACTGTTTGTTTAATAATAATTTTTTTATGTAGTGGTGACATTTCATTAAGATAACAAATCACTTTTTTTTTGATTGGGAATGTCATTTTTAAAACTTATTAGTGTGAAAATTGTATATATAATTAATGTGTTTTCAAAATAAAATTCTTGTTTTTTTACTTCACATTTGAGTAGTAAGCTTTAAATTGTGCTTTACACAAAAAGTGAAGCTTGGTATTATTAAAAAAGAATTATATGTCTGAGTGCTTTCAGAGAACTCAAGTCTCCATATTCATGGCCTATTTTGGGAGTGTCTTTTCTAATAATACTAAGCTTCACTTTTTTGCATAAAGTCCAATTTAAAACTTAATGTGTTTTTATAAATATTATTTAAAAACCAAAATTATTTATTGCTTGTTTAGTGCATATGTAAACTAACAATTTTTTTATGTAATGCCGTCATTTCATTAAGATTGCAAATCACTTTTTTTTTATATTTCAAATGTCATTCTTGAAAGTTATTAGTGACAAAGTCATACATGTTTTAATGTCATTATTTAAAAACCAAAATTATTTACTGTTTGATTAGTGTGTATTTAAACTAACAATTTTTGCTTGTAATGCTGTCATTTCATTAAGATTGCAAATCACATTATTATGTTTTTAGTTATTTTTAGTCATGCAAAACAGAACATGTATTAGATCTACTGCATCTATTTCACATTTGTATCAACACCCCCCAATAACTTTGAAAATCCTGCCAAAATATCATGTACAAGATCTGTATACATGTTTTTTTGCCAAAAAAGTCATGTACAAGATCCATGTACACATTATATTGGTCAGATCCCACAATTATAAAGTTATCAGCATATTGATATGAATGTGAACAAGTGCAATAGGTCTAATATATGCTCCGTGTTGCAGCTCTATTACCAAAGTACCCTTTGGTCATGTGTTATCAAAATATGTAATAGAATAATAATTTGAAATATATCTAAATATATGAGTTAAATTACATGTGCTATGCATGTCTTAAAAGTCCATAATGAGAGATTGGTCTGATTTTTATGCTGATAGATTATTATAAGATAGAGCTAAAATGAGAGAGACACTGATAAAACAAAAAACTTGAACATATATATATATTAAGAATGAGTGCATTTAAATCCTGGTGAATTATTTAATTAGGATATGTTATATAATAGCCACATTCTGAATAATTAAATAATGAGCTAATAGAGAATATCTAAATGCATTTATTCCTAATATTATAATATTTTATGCGTAATGTATTATTAGCCAAATTAATTTATTCACAGTATTAATAAATTTTAATAAAAATCATTGACATACATTCCTAGAAAGAAATATAAAAGCATATTTACACATCAGGAATTCATTTGCTACAGTGCAAATTACTAAATAAACATTAAGTAATAAATCATAGATTTATGCTTTACACTTGCCCAAATTATAATAATATTAAATAGTGCTAACACACTTATAACGTAAAACTGTATAAATTAATAACAATGAATGAGTCATAACAGGCTATGATTATGAGAAATACGTTTTCTCGAAAGCGCTAAGCCATTTTAATTAGTTAATTGCTAGTAATTTATACAGCTTTACATTATAAGTGTTTTAGCACTATATAATAAACATTAATAATCCAGAATCTTGTCATTTAAAATCTATTAGCTATATCAATGCTTACTTAACTTTTTTCAAATGTAAATAAACGCCATTATTTAAAATCTTAATTAATCTGAGATCGTTGATAATCCTATTAACTGTTATATGAATATTTATTAAATATTTTAAACTCTTAAAATAATTAAAAATATTTTTTTCAACAGCTGTCATATTATTGTTTCCATTGTCAATTTGTTTTTTATGATTTCCATTGGATTGTATGCTAATTAATCTTTTATATCATTAAAAATAGAATATTGAAAAATATTTTATTACTTTTTAATTTTTTAGTTTGAAAAATTATAATTTAATTATTATTTAATCTTTATCATATGATTTTTAAAAACCAAAGAGGAAAAAAACTTTATGTGCAAAACAGCTGGTGGAAGGTTCTGAACTTTTACTAATCGTTGAAGAGCATCGGGTCTGAGAAAAAGAGAGGAATAATAAAAAGAAAGAATATGAAAAAAATATTTACAATACTATTTTTTATAACAGAAATCTATATATAGTTGAAAAAATCTGTAGTTTTTTATGATTTTGTAAAATATAAAAATTATTTTTTTTAAAAAATTGATAAACGTTTATAAATGTCCAGATTATTTTATCATCTATGTATAAATGTAGAATTCTCTATTCTGCATAAAACATTTTATCTATTAATACTTTTGGCTTGAGATGGTTTGACACTTAAGATAATATGATACCATAATATTCTTTTTTTTTTTTCTCATGTGTCATAGCATCAGCCGAGAAGCGAACCCGCTAACCTGGGACAACTGCTTGTAAAGCAGCTGTCACTGACCTTTCATAATACAATTTAATACTATTACAATACTTATCTTTAACATTAAGATACATAGCTGAAAAAAAAAAACCCAATTAAAATTTTAATTATAATTCTTTCCTTTTTTTTTTTTTTTACTTACCAAATACACAAGAAATTTAATTTCATAATTTTTTAATGAATCTATATTTTTAAAAGCTATTTTCAGTCATGACAAAACTTAAGTGGGAATGCAAATTTATATAAATTATTCACAAATTAATTACAAAAACTTATGTGAAATATTTTTTTAAATCATAACTAACTACTACAGCCTGAATGGTTTTAATAAAATATTAATATATTGTAACGGGTGTACTCGTTTACCGTATACTTATTAATTCTTATCATAAAAAAAAATGTCTATATTTCCCTTTTTTCTTTCTAAGCAAAAAATATAGTGATAAGAAAATTTCGTATTTCTCTCACAGCATATTTATGGACGTCAATCATTGACTCCAAGCGCCAAACTTACTTTTTACATAAGTATTATGCTGGAAGAGAAAAATACGATAGTAATAGGACCTCTCTACTAGCTCAGTACTCAGGGCGGGTGGCCAATAAACCGTAGGAAAATGTATGGGGGAAAACTCTATGCAACCAACAGCGAAATTCGGATCAATTGTTTAAATTCATTAACTATATTCTATGAGTCAAATAACAAAACATACACATGTAATATAAGCCTTAAAATAACACACCTTTTATTATAATATTTTTTTTTTTTACTTTTAAGAAAATATATTGCCCATACCCTTTTAACGTTTACATAACCCAATAAAACCTACATATGTATTTGTGTGGATTTACAACAGAACAAGAAAACGAACGTATACACAGATAAAAATCTAATCAGCTGTATTTGGAAGGCCTTATCATTAAAAAAATATATAAGTTTCTTGCCTTCGTTCGTTCTCCTTGAGGGTTTCAGAAAAACGTGGTAATTTTTGGAAATGAAATATCTTAAGTTCATATTACCTGCAATTTGTCCGATGTGATCCCCGGGGATATCAAAATAAGAAGAAAAACACATGAAATTCGAAGCAAAACGTACGAGACAGTTCATCACACTTCAGTTCATTCCGAGTCGGATCGATTCCCTTGCGAAAAGTTGATAGATCTCCGGTAGATGTTCCTCCGGTCACTGCCGCATGGATTCTTTGGGGTAAGGTCCAGAAAACCCAGCACGCTTAAGCTTTTACCCCACCGTACTCATGTTCGGCCGTAGC
>JAQFVV010014953.1:0-23254 GCA_028023455.1 Epiperipatus broadwayi | reverse complement strand
ATATATATATATATATATATATATATATATATATATATATTACATTGATAAACATTTATATATTGAAGAAAGTGATTTTATTTATTAAAATATAAAGCCTTTTATAAAATTTTAGAAGTAAACATATCAAAGTCATTAAAAGTAATCTGACCTGGAATTCATTTTTGTTGTTGCTTTTTAATTAAAATTTTAGCTTCATTATACATGTCCTATTATTGGTATTTTTTGTTTTGTTTTCGAAAATAATATTATAAATTTTTGTAATTAACATCTACTTATTGCTGATATTTTGAATTTTATGTATTTTTAATTAAAAATATTACTTTATTAAAGGAAATTACTACTTTTCTATTCATTGTTTTTAATACCACATTTTTAAAAATATATAAAACTTAAAACTTTTATATTAAAATATACAAAAGAATTAAGAAAATAACCCTTTTTAAGGGTTTGTTTACTAAAAACAACATTGAAAATATTTATTTATCAACTTATTTATTCAATATATATATATATATATGCAAAACCATAAAACAATACAGTACTAGATTAAATTCAAAATTTTACCAAAATCCTTACACAACCATGGTTTCATCTACTACAAATAGACCTTCTCAAGTGAAAATCAACCTAAAGAAAAACAATATATATATATATATATATATATATATATATATATATATATATATATATATATATATATATATATACAAACAAACAAACCTTCCCATAATTCATTTCAAACTCCACCTTCCCTTAATATCAAAAGAAGTCTTCATAAGATTGATAGCCTCAGAATCAAGGAGTTTTATCATCAAAGTCTCCTTTATTCTTCTTTTTAACTCATTCTTTTCATAAAAAATAACCGAAGCATTGTCAAACAATATTCTATGACCTGTATTCAATTCATGAATATATAAAGCTGAGTTACGATACCTATGTTTAACTCTTCTTCTATGAACCTTAACCCTTTCATTAAGGCTAAATTTACTCTGGCCTACATAAAATTTACCACAACTACATGGAATTTTATAAACAATACCAGGAATAGACCTACTATCAACAGACTGCTTTGAACCATTAAGTAATGAATTCAAATCAGAATCTTTTTTCCATGCAACCTTCTTTCCACCTAAAAAATGACTATTCCTATAAACCAAATTATAAATTGATGCTTTAAATGGTAAAGACATATAATCATCATCCTTACCAACAAAATTCTTATCATCCAAATCATGACTATAAACATTATTATTAAATACCACTTTTTTAATAAAATAATGACTATAACCCAATTCTACATATTCAGCAGCAAATTGACTTTTTTGAATATCAGCATCATTATTAAAATTATTAAGCCTTCTATTCCGACAACAAAAATTCAACAAAGACATTTTTTTTATGTATAAAAGGCTGATAACTATCAGGCCTAATCATATTTCTCAAATTTTTAGGGAAGGTGGAGTTTGAAATGAATTATGGGAAGGTTTGTTTGTTTGTATATATATATGTTTTTCTTTAGGTTGATTTTCACTTGAGAAGGTCTATTTGTAGTAGATGAAACCATGGTTGTGTAAGGATTTTGGTAAAATTTTGAATTTAATCTAGTACTGTATTGTTTTATGGTTTTGCATTTTTATTTTTTTGCTAGTATAGTGTTAGACAGTTTTGGTTTATATATATATATATATATATATATATATATATATATATATATATATATATATATATATATATATATATATATATATATATATATATATATAGCTACAGAAGGAAATTTGTTATTATCTGAAAAAAGACCCATTGATTCCTCCTGGAGACCTTAAAGGAATTGAGCTTATGTTCACTCTATATGTTCTCATCGTTGCAACTGTTGTTTACCATGTGATTATTTAATAATAATAATAATAATAATAATAATAATAATAATAATAATAATAATAATATTATTATTATTATTATTATTATTATTATTATTATTATTATTATTATTATTATTATTCAATTTTAATGCACAAATCAGCGCATAACAGCAGAGCTTCTTCAAATTAAATCACAATTTATTATAAACTTAATATAAATTATAATACATAATAAATAATGCCCAAGCGCTTTCAAGAGAACTTAGATCTCATAATCATGGGTAACAAAGAGTAAGCATAACAAGGTTGCTATGTGTAAATATATGCAGATATATGTAAATTAATTGAACTATATGCGTAAATCTAATTAACCCATTTCTTAGAAATTTTATAACACGCATCTTTCCTATTTATAGCCTTATCATCCATGGCAATAAAACATGCCTCCTTCACCTTTCTCTTAACATCATTTCTTTCCCTACAAACTATTCTTGGATTTTTAGGTTCACATGAATGACCAGTTAATTTCTGATGCATTGCGAATATTGAGTTGTAAGCTGGGTCTGCTTGGGCCTTGTTGTAAGAATATCTGTGCTGGAACAATCTTGTTGAGAGAGTTGCTTTCATTTCTCCATAGTATGATGCCATGCAGTTATTTTTAAATTAAGTTTATAATAAATTGTGATTTAATTTGAAGAAGCTCTGCTGCTATGCGCTGATTTGTGCATTAAAATTGTATATATATATATAGTAGGCAGCTGAGTGTGAAATAATTTCTTTTTTTTATTATTATTATTATTATTATTATTATTATTATTATTATTATTATTATTATTATTATTATTATTATTATTATTATTATTATTATTATTATTATTATTATTATTATTATTATTATTATTATTATTATTATTATTATTATTATTATTATTATTATTATTATTTCATTTATAAAGGTTGTGCAGAATATATTGCTACTCTTTTATGTTATATTCTTAATTGTTCCATTAAAAATTGTATTTTTCCTAATTCTCTAAAATTTGCCAAAGTTATACCTATTTTTAAAAATAGTTCAAAAGATAATGTTAAAAATTATAGACCAATTTTTGTACTTCATACAGTTGCACGCATATTTGAAAGATGTGTTTATAAGAAAATTGTTAATGACATAAATAAGATTTTGATTCCTGCGCAACATGGTTTTTTTCCCTGGAAGATCAACTGAAACTAATCTTTTAACAATAACTGATCACAATGCTAATGCTTTTGAGAACCAATGCCATTTAGATGTTGTTTATTTTGATTTATCCAAGGCATTTGATAAAAGGGATCATTCCAGGTTGCTTTTCAAAATGTACAAATTAGGTTTTTCCTATAATTTGGTTGCATGTCTTGAATCTTTTATTAAGAAGAGAATGGCTTATGTAAACTTTAAGAATAATTCTTTTAATCTATATTATTGTAATATAGGAGTACCTCAGGGCAGTATCCTTGCACCATTATTGTTTAACATTTACATTGATGAGTTGGGAGAGAGTTTGGAATTTTCACATATTTTATGTTATGCAGATGATGGTAAAATTTTTAGGAGTATCAACTCAATTAATGATTGCATATTATTACAAAAAGATATTAATAATTTTTAAAATGGTGTAGAGATAATAAAATGGATATTAATATGTATAAGTATTCAACGGTTTCTTATTCCAATAAATCTGAAATGATAACTTGTTTTTATTATATAGAAGATCATAATATAAAATTTGTTGATATTCAGAAAGCCATTGGTATTATTTTTGCAAGCAATGGATCATTTCATCATCATATTGAAAATGTAGTAAATAAGGCTTTTAAAATTATGGATGCAATTTTAAGGCATAGTAGACAATTTAGTAGTTTTACAAAATTTAAATTATTTCTCTCTATGGTTTTGCTTATTTTAGAATATAAATATGTTGTTTGGAATCTCAGATCCAAATGAGATATTATTAAAATTCAATTGGTTTAAGATAAATTTTTCCAAGTACAATAAATTAAAAGACCATTATCTATCCCTATCTGTTAAAAGAAAATAAAAGATCTTAAAATTTTATATAACCTTGTGAATCAGAAAATTACATTAACTAACAAAATTTCAAATATTAGTTTTAACAATTGTTTACATAAAACACACACATTTATTTTATTTCATATTAAGGTTTGTCATTCTAACATATTAAAGTTTTCACCTTTGTTTCATTTGACTGATACCTATAATATCTTTAAATCTCTTTTCTCATGGTGGTAATTATATTAGGTCTTTCTTTCATGAAGGACTGTGAAAGAAAAACATATTATTTACTGGATAAGCCAACAATTAAATAATGATGATTTTAGTATGATTACTTTTATTCTTGTTTAATCTTTTATCTAAAGTTGATATACTGTACAATTTACCAACTGTTAATATAAAAAATATCTTTGTTAACCATGAAGCTAATTATCTAAAAAAAATTATGAGCATGTTTAAAATCTGATAACAATTTTAAATTTACCTAGCGATCAAAACCAAAAATAACAATGTAATAATAAAAATACATTTTAATGGCAATCTATTATTGTAGATTGTACCCAAATTTAAAATCTGCAAAATGTAATAAGTTATAAGTTCATTATTTTAATAGAAGTTTGGTGTACCATTATATTGCACAATAAAGACAATTATTTTATTCAATCTGCGCATGTATCTGAAATCTACGTAACATATTCAAAGCAAGATAAAAGACTATAAATCTTTCACATATATTATCTCCTGAAAAATATAAATATTATATAATATGAAAATATAACTAATACATAAGCACCAAAGCATAAAAATAACTATTTATTTTCACTGCAACAATCTACTGAAAAAGACTAAAAGAGTTGGAACATGTCAGAATAATTGATCACAGCTATCTTTCTAAATATTGGTAGGAAGGGGAGGAGGATAAAAAAAAAAAAGATGATCTAAAACTAAATTTGAAGAGCAACTTCAAGAAAATATCCAAAAAAATTTCCATTCGTTTTATAAACTTGGAAAAACTGTCTGACAACTATAATGTGTATAAAAACAATAACTTGCCAAGGCATAATACTTATTTGGAAAAAAAAAAACTGTAAGGGGTATTAGTAGACAAAAAATAAAATATCAGGATTAAATCTCTGATTAGTAATCCAACTGATTTCTAATAATGACTATTCTAATGTAATTTTATCAAAATACTGCAATCCAATTAAGCGTAAGCCTTCCTTAGATGCACCAAAAATTATTTAATATTAATAGAAGTTTATTTCATTTTTGTATCAACGTTCTTCTCTAGAATATATATATTTTACCAAACAGATATTTATTTATTTTCCTTTTTAAATTTATTTTTATAAAATTTAGAAAAAAAAAGTTACACTTCCCCCTATTCATCAAAATACATAAAAAGAATAACTTATTGCCTTCTTTATTTATTGGGTTCGATATTTCAAAAATGCAAAACTTAATAAAAATATATCATGTTTTTAAATTTATTACTACTTTAATATTACAATGTTTTTTTTTGTAAATCTATATTTCTCTTTCTGTCTCTATGTTTTTTTAAATATTCTTTACAAGCTTTGCTAATTTTTTCTCTTATATATGCATATATAGTTCACTTTTAAAAAAAATCCAAATTCCTCTACAAAAGAGGAACGCAGAGATTATGTGCACTCAGATGATTTTATATTGTACGAAAACATATATTGGTTGTTTACTATCTAAATAATATTATACTAGTTAGTGATCAATAGTAATGTTATGGGAGTCGTATTGGAGCTGAAACCTGGAATAAAATATTACGTTCTTTAGAAAATTTCTAATTTATTCGATAAATATTGTTAGTTTTATTTGGATTGAAATCAGATCATTTTATTGCAAACAAAAATTATCTACTATAATGTAGGGCTTTCAAATGTGTGTGTACATAAATTTGTGTATTTATATATATACTGAAGATAAACATCTGTCCAACTGCTGCATCAGAAGTCTCAAAATATTGTAGAAACATAAGAATGTTTATTTCTATGGGCCTTGGAGAGATCTTTATGTCCAACAGATTTATATAATGTTTCCCATCATTCTCAGAGTTGGGGAAATTATTTGAATTAGCAGTCAAAGAATTATGTTTAAAGTCTTTAAAAATATCACCATTCAAAGACACAGAAATCCTATCTGCAGAAGTAAAATTGCCAGCTTTCAATTGAATCTCATTCATCCTTGTACTATCCTAGAAAGTTAACTGTTATGTTTCAAATAATACTGAGACTGAGAGTAAAGTGAAGTATTTTCATCAAATATTTTTTAGGCTGTTGTCCAGTCCTACTCTTAAAAAGATTGACAAAAATTTTTTTTTTAATTATTGTGACTGATTTTTAAAAGCATAGCTAGAAGGATAGAAATACTCTAGTTAGTCTTTTAGTGTTATAAACATCAGGGATGGGATGAATATCCAAAAAGAACGTTA
Source organism: Epiperipatus broadwayi (assembly GCA_028023455.1). Lineage (NCBI taxonomy): Eukaryota > Metazoa > Onychophora > Udeonychophora > Euonychophora > Peripatidae > Epiperipatus > Epiperipatus broadwayi. Next base: position 16,875 of record JAQFVV010014953.1, on the reverse strand, counting down.
TGTAAAAGGTAATAAAAATGAATTTTGATTTGAAAGTAACTCTATTTGAATGATGCTCATAGCTTCTTGGTCATTTGAAATATGAAGCATCATAGATATCTTGATGTTCTAAAAAAACTTGGTTTTGAGGTTTATAAAAAAGTCATTAACCTTTTTGTTAGTAAAAAAGAATTGCTTAATATTGAAAGTAAGCAGTCAGTCTATGAATATTATTAATCAATGCTTTAATGAAAGGCAAAACAATTCTACATTTAGATAAACATTTTTTCACTTTAACTATTTGTTTCTTGCCATTAATGCTATATAAAACTTTGCTTATAATGTGTTTATTTGTACTTTTAATTAGACTTATTTCTTGAGGAAGATAATCGTTGCCAGATAATCAATATGCTGTCATCAGAAGATCTTTATCCATAGAAAATATTTCAACAAAATGTTAGTGAGATTTAAAATTGAGATAGTTTTTTGTAGGAATAGATTTCTTTTAAAAAAAAACAAAAACATATGTAGCAGAGTGTCATCAGCCATACAAGAAATTAAAATATTTAAACAGAAAGCTTATTACTATTATCATAATTATTCATTAATATTGTTGTTATTGTTCTTATTATTAATTATTATTATTTTCTGCTTTCAATGAAAACTTTATATCAAAATGTCATTAAGTAAATAATAATAATAATAATAATAAAGGGATGCGTTTCGTCAATTCTATATTTCCAAATAAAAAATGTATCATCTATATCTAAGTCAAATAAAAATCTTTTTTTTAACTTGGTTAATAGAATTTCAAAAAAAAATTCGTGGAAATATCAGCAATTATAGGAAATGATGGAAAGCCAACAAAAAGTCCCTTTATTTGTTTATATTTTGGAAACTGAAAATAATAAATGTATCTTCAAATGAAATGTTTTGTTAGTGGTATAATAAAATCAAGTAGATTTTTATATTTTGCTATAAAAGATAAAGCTGTACTATCAGTAATATTTTGAAAAAAAAAACCATATATCACAATTCATGATTGGCAAACTACAAATTTTTAATAATAGAAGTAAAATGTTGTTGAGTACTTAATTCTAAATGGAATATTGTTATGCTTGCATTTGTATTAATATATAAAAAGGACATTTATAAAAATAGTAATAATGTACTTTTTTATAATGCATTACTTTATTGCCTGATAGTATTTCCTAATAATTTCAACTGGCAAGTTGTAAAAAAGTAACATTCTAAGTGTATTAAATGATATTATATCATACAATCAATGCATAAAAAATTAAAGAGTGAAGAATAATATTGATTAATAAATATAATAATTACTCATATCTGGTAATTATTAAATAAATGCGAGTAGGATAAAACTTAATTTGAGATATTTGAATTTATGAAATTTTACATACTGTATAATTTAATCTTCAGTCTTTCTCCTTGTTTTTCTAGAAAGACAATCATTATTTTAAAAAAAACACTTTATTTATTTTTTTATTTAATTATTTTTGAGTAAGTAAAAATATAATGCACATTGTAAGGTTGATCTTTCATTTTAGTTAGGATAGTGAGGACCACATAATTATGAGGATAATTATTAAGCATTCAATACATAATAATTTAATACAGTAAAATTAAACATTTTTATTTTAGAAATAAATTTTTTATATTTTTTATTGATGATTTTTTTGTTACTGTAGTCATACAATAATTATATTTTAAAAAGAGTGGTAAAATTGATAAACTTCTTAAAGAATCTTCACAATTATATTTCAAGGTCTTTTTGAACAGAATGCATAATGGCAAAGATAATGTATATGTTTATTCATACTTAAAATTTAAGAATCAGTAAAATATTATTTTGTGGGGAGTTTTATATTTTCAAGATGAACAAATGACAACTTTACATTGAGGATATTACTTTTCTTTTTACATTCTATAAGAAATTTTTTTTGAAATATTAAAATTATTAAAGTGTTAAATTATACAAATAAATTTAAGTATAAACGCCTGAAACAACATTAGTCAATAAGATAATAACTCTAAATTCAAAATTAATCATGACTATCCAAAACTTAAAAAACTAAAATATTTTTAACAACCAATTTTTCTGATAAAGCAGACTTCTCAAATGTAAAGGAAAACAAAAAACATTAATATATTGAGATGCTTTGCCAGATCTCAAATTTTGTATGTATACATATCAGTTGGTGCAGCTAAATTTTAATCGACAGTCAATTTGTGTTTTAGGGAATGCAATATAATATATATTGTGCACTCATGAGTTGTAAAACTTTTTTATTAGTTGATATAATGTAATATTTTTTTTTACAAGAAAAATGAACTTGATAGTAAATTTGTCTTATCTTTGTATAAACTTGTATAATATTTAAAAGACAATGCTTAATCTGCAAAATGTTGCTTTTAAGCTTTTGTGATAAGAAATCAATAAAGATGTGCAGCATACTTACATTAGGCATTGTCTATGTAATTACTTTGAATCAAGCAAATAGCTTGGAACTTTAATAAAAGAAAAAAAAATGTTGGCTTAAATTAAATACTTGAATTATGGTACTGATTTAGAAGATTCTAAAAAATTTATGTTGAAAGATAACCATGTGCTGTGAGCACTATAATAAGCTATCAAAATTATTTTGTCACTCTACTTTACAGTTTTTACTTATTATGTGTGAATTCTTTGCAATTATTATTCTTCAAGAAAAGTTCACAATTATTATTCTGCAAAATTGTTTCACATTAGTATTCCACAAATATTCATCAACATTTGGCATACTGTTATAAGAACCTATTGATAAAAATGACTGTACTTATCATTCTAAAGACAAACTTCTCACTCTAAATATTAACCTCATTCATATTAACCTCATTCACCAACATGATTTAAATTTGGTATAAAGGCTGATCTCCTGAAATTTCTATCTACCAACTTCAACACTGAAGCATTTCTCAATTAATCTGCATCCAAAAAAGATCATGGGGCATAGACATAAAGAGTACATATTTCTGCCAAAAGATTTGTATAAATAGCAAAATGTTTATAACACCCACAGATTTACAGTAACTTAATATGAACTCTATTATATATTTCAGTAAGCCACGAATGATTTCTTACAGACTCATTTATATATTATATCTCATTTAACCTGAATTGCTAACTGCTTGAATGATAAGCTTTATTACATTCACATGGATCATGTTTAGAAAGAGGATCCTGTGTCCTTTTATATATTTTATTGCTATATATCAGTGAATGTTACTTAGCCTTTGGTTATCTGCATTTTTACCAAACTTATTTTTATATTATCTCTTTAAATCTGTGTTGAGATCTGCTTGAGTTTTAGTCTTTATGTTTTCATGAGTGAAGCTTAAGAACAGTGTATCCTATGTGCTTAACTCTGGTTAGTAAGATCCATTTTTATTTTTCATTACCATTTTCTTAGGTATCTATTGGCCACACATATAAACCTTAGTAGAAAGTTTAATCATATGAGTTGATTGCATAATAAAATTTGCAAATATTTTAGTGAGAATATTTAATGTTATTTTAAAATATACACAAATCTATTATCTGGAGGGGGGATTGTTTTTTGTGTAATATGGTTTTATATTAAATGAGAGTGTATTGGTGTAAGCTATGTATCTGGATATCGGGTCTAGTTCTAATTGATTTATTTTATTTATCATTATATAAATTTCTGAGAAAAGTGACTCAGTAGTGTTATCTGGTAGTAGGATCTGGATCATTTTCTGCAAATTATTTATTGTGCTGTGGTATGTGTTTATATTTAGTTTTATTATTTGTGCTGCATGGTCTAAAAAAGCTGATAGTGAGAGGCTAAGTTCTATTGAGTGATGTAGCATTGGGGAATAGAACATTAGATTTATTAGCATTCTATATCTATTGTTATAAAAAGATATAGAATTGGGTGGTAGAAAACGTTCTGCACTCATGAGTGGAATTGTTAACTGGTGTATCCATTTCATAATAATTTTTTTATAACTCATGTTGAAATCTCCCAGAAGGATAGTTGGGTAGGCATTGTTAGAGAAGGTTGAGTTAATTGTTATTATTCTGTTAATGATAGTTGGCCCTGGTGATATGTATACAAATATAATATTTATTGAGAAGTTTTGTTATTGAATGTAGTTATTAATAGATTTACATCTAGGTTTACTATTTTAAATATTCCGGTGCCACTTGAGGCATTACTGTGTCTCTAGAACATGTGCAGAATCCCATTTTACTCATTTGTTATTCTGGATTTATCTGTGACCCATTATAATTTTTTGTTTCTACAAGTCCTAATATGATAGGTTGGATTTGATGTAACCAGTGATTGATTTTTGTATTTTTTTCTGAGTTTAATCCTCAAACATTTATTGCTCCTATTTTAACTTTCATTGAATCTAACTTATATTTGAGGGGAAATTTTTTATTGATCCATCATTTTTTCTGCTTTTTTTGTTTACATGTTTTTTTTTTCTTTGCAGATTCTGCTTGTGTATGGATATGTATGTTATAGTGTGGTTCTTTTTTTAAATTTGTTTGTTTCTAGTGTAGTTAGTTCTATTTCCATTTCTTCATCTGGATTTTTTTCTATTTTCTCTTGTTTTTTTTTTTCTGTTTCTAGTGGTATGTTTTTTAGCATTGGATAATACTGAGTTATTTTATCCATAATTTCTGTGATCATTTTGTTTGTTATTGTGCTTTCCAATTGCTTATTGTTTTCATTTGTTTTTTCTTTAAGCTCTTTTGGTAGGCTCTCATTTTTTTCCCTCCATTTTTATTTATATTGAGTGGGTTTTCACTGCTTTGATTTTTCTTTATCAGATTTGTTTTGATTCCTATGGTTGTTATATTGATCGCTGCTTTATTAATTCTATCATTTTTATTTGATATGTAATTCTCTTGGGTTTTTGGTAGTGTAGGGTAATTTAAATCATTTAGTTGTTTATTTGTTTTTTTACCTTCCATAATGTGTTCTGATTTTTTGAAGAATTCTTGTATTTATTTTGCTGAGTTTGTTCACCATATCCCATTGCAATATGTTCTCTTCTTAAGCCCTCTAATGTAAAGATATAGTGTGGCTTCTTCATCAGTTATGTGTGTGGGGATATTTTACAGGTCTATTTATTTATGCAATTTAATTTTGTATTCAAAGCTGTTGGTTAGTAAACGAACTGCTGTTCCTTTAAGGTATCTTTGCTGAATCAAAATAACTTTTCCAAATGGATTCATCATTTTTTAAAAATCTTTTATGTTGTAGCCAAAATAACTGTTTTTCAAAATTCTGGAGATATTTTTATATTTATTTTCATCTACTATTATTACTGTGAAGTTTCCTAGTGTCTTGATCTGATCTTTAAATTGTTCTTTTTGTGCATTTTCATAAAACTGAATTGCAACATACTTGCTTTTTGGATGGTTGCCTGAGTATTGTACTGATTCAAGGATTTTATTTTCTTGCAGTGTTTCAATTAGAAGTGATTTGGGAAACTGTATAGTGTGCAAAGACTATCTGTTATAGTTAGTACCATTGATTTGTCAGTGAAAAAAAGTTTAAAAGTTATAAATAGTCATTGAGGAATTGGTTTTGTCAAATTTCTCTCTAATTTGTTTCAGCATTTCATCAGTCCATACAATTGGCGGGGGGTTCATTTTTATTTTGATTTATTAGATTCATGTTTTCCAGATCATCTGATGTTCTTTTCTTGAATCTTGGACCTTTTCCCAGACTTACGTAATCTTGATCTTTTTTTTTGCTATAGAAGCATATGTTTTTCTCGTGTCCTGTGATGGATCACCCACCAGGTTGAGTGGCATTTTAAGTTTTTCAATTATTTTTCCAAAAGTATGTTTTAAGTTCTTATATATATATAAAATACATATTTTATATATACTTAAAACATACTTTTATATATATATATATATATATATATATAATTCAGTTATCTGCAAATTTATTGAGTTTTGTAGGATTGATTATTTTTTCTACTTTTTAAGTTAATTTAATTTACCTGAGATTTTTGTGTTATATATTAGATCAGCTAACTTTTAACTATGCATTTACCTATTAACATTAGGTATGGTTTTTCAAAAAACAATTTGAATTTCTCTGTCCTTTTTTTTTCTTTTTTAAAAAAAAAGTATTTTGAATGTATTAGTTTGTCTTATTGCACATTTTTATTATCTATTAGCAACTCAATTTGCTTTTTAATAAGAAAAAGCTAAGATGTTCTTTGCTTATCTGTTATTTGTTCAATTTTTCACATTATTGGGTCTTATCAGTAGTACATGTTCAGGGAGAAGTACTTTGTATGGATTTTTCTTTCCATTGATATGGGTCATTGTTTCTCTTTTTGCATTAGATAGTGTTAATGGCTATTTCTTCTTTCTGTTTCTCTGATGTGATATGGGTCATTGTTTCTTTTTTTGCAATAGATAGTGTTAATGACTATTTCTTCTTTCTGTTTCTCTGATGTCCTATTTGATACATTAGCTGAATTCAGGTCAAGGTTATTCAATTGTTCAGCCATCTGTTCAATGTTTCTTGTATTGGTGCATAGTAGTGCCTGTTCTATTTTAAGTGGTAAGTTCCATTGATATATCTAATCATGTTGAAAGAATTTTGTGACTATCTCTCCTGCTGTTGGCTGATATTTCTCTCAAAACTGCTGGTAAAATAGAGCTTCTTGCCTGTCTCTGTTCCAGAAGTTTTTTACTGGGAGAATTTGATAGTCATTGAATGTAAATAGAGTTTAGAAGAACAACTCCCACCATGTCAGTGCATCCCCTTATAGGTGGTTAAAAGCAATGGTGATATTTTCAGCCTTGGACAAATTATGGTTGATGGAGAAGTACAAATTAAAGCTCTTGAGATTTTCTATAAGGGCCTCAGTGGATAATCCCTTGAAGACTTTTAAATTTTACAAATTGATTAATTGTGCTCATTTTATTTGTATGTCTATTTATGCTGGTCATCTCCACAGGGCTAATTGGTTGGGTAGGCACTTGTATGTTCTGGTTCACTTGGTATGAGCTGGCACTATCCCCTCAAAACTAAAATTAAAAAGAGAAATTTCTACCTCTGCTCCCATCTGATGCAGCAAAGTGGATCCAATGCAGGGATCATTTACCTAGAGCAGCTCTAGGTTTTTTTCCTAAGGCATCCATATTTTCATTATTAGCCTGTGATACTTTATCAATTTCAATATGTTGCATCACAATTCTCTATGCTTTTTGATATAACTGGGTCTCAAGAACTTCTAATCTGTGATCAACAGTTTTGTTCATGCAGTCCATCTGACCCTGAGTTTTTTTTTATGCTCTCAACCACTTATTCTAATTTTATGGTATTTTGGAATGGTCTTCAATTCACTAAAGCTATCTTATTCTCCAAATGTCTCAAACTTTGACTCATAGTTTTGAAAACCTTATCACATATCTATGCTTCAGAATTTATTGAGAGTGGATTTGATCCATCCTGCAAGTTAGATCTTGGATCTTGTCTTCATGTTTAACTTATTCAGCATGTGTTTCTTCTTTGAAATGTTTGTAACTCTGTTGTATTTCATCAAGTTTAGTATTTAGCTGATTGGTGATGGTATGTTTGAAGTCCTCCAGTCTCTGTTGACATCTCATGACTTTTTCATATATTTCTTTTCTCATCTCACTCACAGCTAACTTTAAGTCCACATTTTCTTTTCAAACAGTATTTAAATCTAAAGACAGCTGCTTCATATCTGCATATAGTCTATTTTCAACCTCCCCTATCTTTTTTTCCAAGATTCTCATGTTATTGTTTATTTCTTTTATATCTTCCTTGGTAGCTGTTGTATCTTTCATATTATTCATATATTCCTTGGTTGCCAAGATATCTTTCATATTACTCATATCAGCTTTCATGCTATTCATACTGTTCATGAACATTTGGAACATCTGTTCTCTTACCTCTTGTAATATGTGTCATTTTGATCCTAGGTGCTTGGATGACTTCATTGGAATGGCTCTCTTGCGTTCAAGAAACTATCTGGTACCCTTCCTGCACCTGTGGAAATGGTTCAGTTTCAGTTGTAGACCTCACAGTACATGGCTAGACAATGATTCTTTCTCACTACTAACAGTAGCAAATCCCATTTCACTATCATCAATGCTCTCTGTTTCAAGTAAATACTTCCTTCCATGTTCAATAAATATTTTTTTTACTTCTTGTCATCATTATAAAATTTGTGTAGGGTTTAAAATGCAATGTTTGTTTTAAAGATACATAGTAGATGTATACCATAGGATTTTATATCATCCTTTGCTATTATCCTTTGGTTCTGACTTCTCTCTTTTTTTATGTTTTATTGCCTATTTTCAAAACTAGTCTTTTTACTCATATTTTTAACTTCATATTATTCATTGATTATTTATTTAGTTTTTGTTCTTGGCTCATTTTATCATATATATTTCTCAACTTACATTTATCATTTTAGACAATTTTCATTTGACATAATTATTCAAAGTAATTTTTAAAAAAGAAAAAAAAATGTTATTCATCAATATCATGGTTGCCTGTGTCAATCACATACTACATGTGTAAGTTCATGATGGTTATACATTGTAAAAGTTTAAGGGATCCAAAAATTTTTTTTTTCTAAATTATAAGTTCAATAGTTGGATATCTCTGAGAACTTGATGTTCATGCCCAACATTTTTGGCATCAGATGTACACCAAATGTAATGGGCCACAGGATTACTCAGGATAGAGGGAGGAGAGATATTACTATGGTCAGACTTTGGGTCTTCAGATAGCATGCAATTGTTTATGCAATGAAATACATAACCTATAATTGTATCTGCTTCCAAAGACTAGCTCTGTATATTTTTGTTAATTTAAACATTTTTGGGTTAATTCATCCAGTTCTCACCCCTTCCTGGCTCCATTATACCACAGTATTCAACTTAGGGAGTATTTGCTTTAGACTCTCTTAACAGGGGACAAAATTACTCTTTTCAGTAACTATTGCATCTCTATATAGATAACAACTGATTATTCAAACTCTCAAAATAATCTCTAGTATCACTATACATAGAACAAGGTGTGTTATTATATTAATTGATGTGAATGCCTATTTGTGATAATACTAGAAATATAGTAATGATGATGAATTATATAATAATGATGATAATCTAGAGACCAAATAAAAATAATAAATTCTGTAACATTTATTGAATGACAACAACACAATAAATAAATAACACAAAATAATTTAACAATAGTGATTATATAATCAGCTATTTCAAGGATACGCTTCTACCATATTGTTATTTAAAATAATAAAAATCTTTATCTCTAACCCATGGTGGATATTCTTGTACTTGTTACAAATTATTTACAAATGCATATATATGTTTATAAAACGAATTTTAAAAGATTGTGAATCTGACTGATTAAATCAATATTATTTACAGTCACAATCCTTGCCCAGTTTATGTTGAGAGTTATTGACCATCTTGTGGACCCTTCCTTATCTATGAATACTTCAAATATTAATAGGAAAGAATGTCCACCCAAAAATCTTAGTCACTGTTACCAAAAAAGATCAAGGAAACACATAACAAAATATTAGTTAACGATAACAACTAACAAAAAATTATGTCCTGCATTTAATGTACATACTTAATGTAAAATGTTATCAAAATCTTACCTCTTTTCATTCACCATTAGTATGTCAGTGTCATATTGGTGATGGGAGAGCAAATTCTAAATTTTATTTAATAACAAAAAAAATGCTTAATTAAACCTTAACTGCTTTCCACCCTTCTTTTTTTTTAAATAAACTTTTCCAAGATTTAGACACTTCTGCTTCCAAGTGTAGAATAAAAATAAATGAAAAAAATAGAAATAATAGAAAACAAAAATCAAAAATTCCAATCAATTATCTCAGTTAAAGTCTGATGAATTTGCTGGGAATGTCCTTCATATTAGCAGTCCATTCTTTTCAAGATCGATCTTCTCGGATAATGATAACACACTGCTCATTTGGAAAATGGTATAATCATGCTTGGAACAATAGGACAGCACTCTTCTCCAGTGGATTTCTCCTGGTTCCTATGCAGGCAACCCTCCAAATACAGATGTTTCTTTAGACTTTATGGCAATAGATAAGTGGAGTCACTGTGTTTTCATGGCTCCAGAAATGACTTTTGCTCATATGGCCTCAATACTTTGCCAGAAAACATTGTATAGTGATCTATATCATATGCAGATTTCATGTAGTTTCAGTTTAGCATTTAATAGCAGTATATGTATAAGAATTATTTTGCTTCTTTTCCTCAGTTATTAATATTTTTTTACTTTCTTTCTCTTCTTATGTGAATAGAATTAATGTTTCTTAAAAAGATATTTACTTCTTTAAGTTGAATGGTTTACTTATTAATTTTGAATTTAATTGCTGGTTCGGCTTTCTATTACTTCAATGCTATTCAAAATCTATTTCATTTTAAATATATACTTTCATTTTATAACATTCAATGATAAAATATGATGAGTTTAACTTTTGTTTAATGAAAACATTATTTTGAAAGAGAAAATATGAACAATTAAACTATTTTTATACAATATTCAGTTTGAAAATGCGATTAAATTATTTCCGACTGTTGATGTGTTGAATCTTGCATACATTGATATCTTTTTTTTTTTTTTGTAGTAGATTTTATTTATAGAAATTGGATTAAAACAATTATTTACTGAAGTTTTAATTTCTTTTCTACAGTTGGTCACCTAGTGCCTGATTTGAGATTAGGTCATTATTTTATGCATCTTGTCAAATGTCTTTATGTCTTTATTATTTTCTGATTTAATTTAAGATGTACAATACTGATTTTTTTTTAGTTTTGATATTAGTCTACATATATATTTGAGAGGTTTTTTTCAAGTTTGAGCACTTATAATTCTATAGTTTTTTTATTATGATAAAAAAAATTAAGCCATTGTTGGGATTAAGTGTTTTAATCACTAATATATATATATATATATATATATATATATATATATACTAAATTGCTTAGTAATGTAGGTGTTAAGCACATATTTTCCATGGCAATCTGAGATGCTCTGACCAGGCTGTAAGCTATTCTTACAATATATTGTAACAGACCATAAAATGTACCGGGAGTCTACAGGGTGAGATATTTAATTAATTGATGCCCCAAATGTTTGGGTTGCCAAAATATGTAACGGACTGTAAAACCCTTTTAGGATAGTACACCCAGAGCCTTCTCTACTTACAGGTCCTATTACTACTCGGGGTTCTAACTCAGTGTAGACATTTGCATTTAACTCTGCTCAAGGATGGAATTAAATAGGATGGCAATAATGTGACCTCTATATAGATCCTTAATGGCTATTGCTAATAATAAATTAAAAATCTGTATGCATGTATAATAGCTATTCTGGTGAGTGAAGTATGAATGATGCTTGACAATCTAGAGACCAGAGAAACAAAGGTTTTAACTTCAAACAACAAATATTTATTAACAGATCATGCTTAAAGTTATAATATTTATAAATCAACAGAATATATACATGATTATTATAAAATATTAATTTATCTCTACAACAATAAGACTAGCTGTAATTTAAATATTAAAATATGGGTTGAAATAAGAATTATAAAATTTAGTGCATAATTTACAATAATGTATTAATTATTTTAAATATAAAATTATATTACTAATGTACGATTATCATTTTGTTTATGTCCTTTAAATGTACCTCAAGGTTATGTCCATGAATTGCTAATTTGTGTTTTGTATAGTTCATTCATAAACAGTTATTCATTTAAACAAGAAAATGTTATATATATTTACTTATTAATTAGTTTGATTTTAATGTATTAATTGTCTAATAAATGTATATATTTAAAATCTTACCTTTTGTTTCAGTCATTGTCCATTTAATTTAAACCTTCAATTACAATAATATTTTATTTACAAATATATATAATATATTGATGTATAGTTTGAGTTGTGCATCTCTCTCACCCTATAAAAATCTAAACAAATGGGTTTTTTTTTTTAAAAAAAATGTTTGCTACACTTGAATAAAAGGGTGAGAAAAATTCACAACCCAACTCTCAGTATACATTTAAAAAAAAATATTTGAAACATAAAATATAATGAAATTTTGGAATTCCTTAAAACAATAGCAAGTTAAATTTTCAAGAGCAGCTTCTGTATTCTTAGCAGATAATGTCTTTCTTTCCTTCATGTATATTAAGTCATGTTGAACATTCTAAGCATTAACAATTCCCATGACGAAATTGAATTCCTCGGCGTTTGATTTTAAAGCCATGCATTTCTATTCCATATCAAGATCTTTCCACGTTGATTTAAACAACATATACCAATAAATATGATCCTCCATCACACGTCAACGACACCAAGAGGATAGAAAAATCCCCCGACACTTAATTAGCAAAAGTGCATTGCTAGATATTATTTACACATATATAAATTATTAAATATGAATCCTTTTCCAAGGCTTACGTTATAATATAAGGCAAATGGTATTTCTATGCAGTTTTATTTATATATGTATGAGACTCATGATAAAGATTTTACTTTAAAAGTAATGTTAATAAAGTTCTATTTCATCATTAGTTGATTTTATTTTATCCAAGAAACATTTGATAGCAATTATATTTTTTAACAATGATAAATAACTATGATGCTCTTAGCATTTATTTGAACAAACGAAAGTTCATCAATTAAATAATGTTTTTTTTTCCTTTTTAAAACATTTTACACTTATCAATAATAAAATTCCAAATATTAAATAGTTTATTTTTAATAAAGAAAGGAAATCATAATAACTAATATAATAATTAAAATATTCTTTACAACTTTACTTTCATGCACTTCATTTGAACAAGAAAAACCAACAACAACTCAAAAAAAATCTGTTGCTTAGATATTTTTCCACGTTCCCAAAATCAACAAAGGTTTACTCTTTTTTTCCTCTTTTAAACAAAAGAAACGTGGTTACTAGAATTTAATGTCAAATATTTTTTTTCTATTTTGTCATGTCATGATTTAAAATCTACATTCATGTATATATATGTGTATATGTATATATTTTATTTTACATTTAATAAAAAAAATAAATGTGTTCATTCCTTCATGAATGTATGGTTATGTTTGTGTGTATATATATGTGTATATGTCTCCAAATATCTAAAAAAAATTAGGTTTTAAAAGTTGGCTGCCTATTTAATCTTTATACATTTTTATCCTAAAACATCAGTTACTTATTATTATTTTTTTATAAGGATTGGGCATCACCTTACATTTCCCCTACCCTTAGAAGGTTAAAATTTAGACCATTGTCAAAATTTTAGCACCTAAACAAAGGTTTGGATGGTTATTGTGTTGGATAATTTTATTCTTTTTAAATAGGGAGAGTTCTAATGCTGTCATACTTATTTTAATTTACTCATCAATATACATTTGCTTTTTTTTTATATTACTCATTTTTGGTTAGATTCCTATCCTTATGTCTTTCATCTTAACATTGAATTAAATTACTGTCATCATTAACATTGTTCTTATTATCTTTACTAGAATTACTAACTATATGATGGTTGAATACTCTGAATTTGACTGGTTAAGTGTCTCTGTTCCAGAAGGCACATATTTGGGTTTTTCCATCTATATCCTGCTCCCTAGGAGTCTTATTGGATTTTTATAAGGTCTGAACAAAATATGGGATTCCCACATTCTATGGGTCAATTCCCACATCTCAGCCATTTCTAAGATACCTCAATAAAATGTTTCAACATTAATTTGAGTGCATCCTCATCACATCTACCTACTCTAACTATTTACTCACGAACAATGCTGTCTTTCTCATTACAATACACTTGAATATACCCATTTACATTTTTTTATAAACTTCACTTTCATCTACTTTAATCATGGTCATCTGTTTACAAATAACTAAGCTTCTGTACATGGCAGTTCTTGACAACCACTGTATGGCTTTAATATCTGAGCATTATAAGTTCCTTTTATCTCTCCATCAATATTTAACCAAAATGCATTTGGGCCAGCTTGTTTCACAATAGCATATGGTCCAGCATATTGTTGGCAAAATTTATGATAAACATTATCCATTGGTTTACTTGGGTTATGTGTTTTCACAAAAAAATTGTCTCCAATCTTAAAGTGATGTATGCTTTCCTTTCCCTTCTTATTTCTAAAATTGGATTTATTAATTAACTGTTGTCGAGCCATCTATGTCATAGTGATGACATTCAATTGGAGGTTGGTATTTCACAAATAATGAAGGAATAGGTTGTTTAAAATGTAGTTGGATGGGTGTGAATCCAGTAGATTCATTTGCACCCCAATTTATGTAATTCACTACCCGTTCTGTCTTCTTCACCCACCCCCTATGCTCATCCTTTAGGTAAGTCCTGAACAAATGGCCAAGCTTCCACATTATGCATTCACAAGGGTTTGATTTTGGATTTCTAATGGAAGTGAGCACATAGTTTCTCCACCCATCTTTTCCATTCCTTAGATAGAAAAGGTGTTCCATGGTCTGACAAAATAGTTTTAGGTTTTCCTATCTTGGGGAATTGAAGAGTGTCTAATACCATGATTGTGTGTCTGGTATTAGCCTGGGATATAGGGTAAGCAGAGACATATTTTGAAAAGAGATCATAGGCGACCAAGAGATATCTTTGCTTATTGAATGGAGGTAATAGTCCATAATAATTGATCGCCAAGATCTCATTTGGTCTTTCAGGAATTATAGATTTTAATGCCTCGCTATAATTTTGGTTTACTGGCTTAGCTTTTAGGCATACTAGACAATCCTGGAGTGTTCTCAAGATATCTTTATACATGCCTGGCCAGTAAAACCAAGTTTTCTTAGTATGTTCTGTTTTACGGTCACCGTAATGTCCATACAAACAGTGAATATACTTTATGAGTGGGGTACGTAAAATTGTAGGTATCATTACCTGCCACTCTACAGTATTTGAATCAATTTGATAGAACAAGATCTGATTTTCTACCTTATAAAGTGTCAGATTCTTGGGAACATTCAAAACTTCTCCTTTTAGGGCTCTTATGACTAAATTTAAATTTGGATCTTCAAATTGTAATCTGGACAACCTCATCCTCTACATTACTATCGATTATTAAGTTGACATTTGTAATGTAGGCATCTTCTACAGATAGATGGTTTTGATCTGACCGACATGGATTCCAACTAAGTATATCAGCTACTGTGTTCTCGGATCCTTTGCAATACCTTACAGTGTAATTAAATTCCTGCAACAGCAGACTCCACCTAACTAGGTGACTGTTGGTCAAATAGCTGTGGTTCAGGAATTCAAGGCTCTTATGGTCTGTGACCACTATCACCTCAGATCCGAGAAGCATCTGTCAGAATTTCTGGAAGGCCCACACTATAGCTAGTGCCTCCTTCTCAGTTAACATATAATTCAACTCCGGACCTTTCAGGAATCGACTGATAAAGTACAGGATGCCAGGTTGACCATCCTCCTGGATTTGGGATAATGTTACCCCTAACCCGAAACCACTACTGTCAGTTTGAATGACAAATGGTTTATCAAAATCAGGGAAAGCCAAAATTGTTTGCTGTAAAAACCCTGTTTTGATATTTTCAAATGCCCTCTCCTGTTCTTCAGTCCAATTCCATTTTTCTTCTTTCCTGATTATTTTCAATAAAGGTTCCATGTGGCCAGCAAATGTTTTGTAGAAATGGTGGTAAAAATTACATCAAAAACACATGATAGAGGACTGCCTGATGAAACTTTATTTCAATCCAAACTTGTTTCTGTGCAAGCTTGGCCTTCCTATTGTTAGCCATGGTAACCTGCACAGATTTCAGGGGCAAGATTTTAACCTGGGGGTTCTTGCTCAGAACCTTCTGATACAGTCGGTCTGAAATGACAGAAATCTGGCTACCAGTGTCTAACAAAGCTTTAATCGGCAAATCCTCAAACAAAGCCTCTATAATGGGACAGCTCTGCAAGGCAAAGTTGGGTGCCTTGTCTTCCCATGAACATGTCATATTGGTGATTTCTCCATCTACTATTGGTACCTTGTTCCTCATTGTATTTTTGGTTCCTTGAGGTGAGGAACTAATCCTCAAGCACCTTTCTAGTTTAGTTTCTGCTTAGTTTTGGATGCATGATTACTGCATCCTGGTTTTGGTGAACCGTTTGGGATACTAGGGAAATTTCTCAATGATTCTCCATTATTAAATCTATTCCTCTTGGGTGACTACATATTTGGTGCATTTATTTGATTGGCTTTCCCTTTCCAGTGTCTGGGATCATTGTTGTTTTTTTCTCTTACGATAAAATAAGGCATTAACATTTGCCTCATCTTTCCTTCTCTCTGGTGCCCTGATGGATAAATTAATATTATTCATATCCATACTGTTTAACAATTTGGCAACCTGCTCAATATTCTTAGCATTTGCACACATCAGCGATTGCTCTATACGTAAAGGTAAATTCCTTTTAACTATTCGGATGATCTCCATTTCCCTAAAACAAATTGGATGAGGAGGTTAAGAAAAGAATTAGTGGCATTGAAATGAAAGTCTCTACAGTCATGGAGCAGTTATCTTCAGAGATGAATGAAGTGCATAACAGTAGTACAGAATTAAAGCAAAATGTAGAAGAGATGAGAATAAATATCGATGTAGTGAGCTTGCAGTGTAAAGAGCAATTTACTGGGTTTAAAGAAAACATTACCATCCAAATTGATAACAATATTAAGGAGGTACACCCTGCCTTATTTCTTCTTTAGTGGTATCCTGGGCTCGGTGTACCTCC
>JAQFVV010014952.1:0-23276 GCA_028023455.1 Epiperipatus broadwayi | reverse complement strand
ATGAAGATATGCAAAGAAAGTAAAAGAGTAGAATAAGAGTATATACTTCTATCTATATACCTATCAGTTTACATCCCTATCTACATATCTGTCTAAATAGAAGGATAGATTAATAAATGAATACAAAAAATATGGATAGTTGGATAGATAAAAGGATGGGTGGGTGATATACAGAAAGTCAGATACAGTTAACACATAGATAGATAGATAGATAGATAGATAGATAGATAGATAGATAGATAGATAGATAGATAGATAGATAGATAGATAGATAGATAGATAGATAGATAGATAGATAGATAGATGGATGGATGGATGGATGGATGGATGGATGGATGGATGGATGGATGGATGGATGGATGGATGGATGGATGGATGGATGGATGGATGGATGGATGGATGGATGGATGGATGGATGGATGGATGGATAGATAGATAGATAGATAGATAGATAGATAGATAGATAGATGGTTGGATAGATGGATGGATGGATGGATAGATGGATGGATGGATGGATGGATGGATAGATAGATAGATAGATAGATAGATAGATAGATAGATAGATAGATAAATAGATAGATAGATAGATAGATAGATAGATAGATAAGAAGTAAGCATATATTATAGAATAGATAGATAATACATGACTGAATGAATGGATAGATAGATAGGTAGAAAAATAGATAGTTGGTACAGTTTAGAGTGTGCTCTCTGCCATTTCATTTTGGTTTCTAAGGGAAGTCCCAAATGACTGCTGACACAACCAAGTTATAAAAAATTGCAGATAATCCTCTACAGCATCAGTTGTTCCAGTTGTTTTGTCCAATATAGTTAAAGAATTGCAATTTCCATAGAAAATTAAAAAATAAACATGCAAATTTTATAAAAATAAATGCAATTATATAAATCTAGAAATCAAAATATCAAATATCTTAGTAATTACAAAATGATAAAAAACATACCAAAATGAAAAATCAGCTGACATAATCACATTACCAAAATATCAAATTACTATGGTAATCAAATATGAAAAACAATATTAGCAATTATTATTAGTAAATGACCACAAAAATGTTAGAAAATTATGTAACCAAAACAAAAAACAAATCATATATGTCTAGAAATCTTAATATCAAGCATATTTCTTATTTATTAATATTTGCTAAATATTGTTTTTGAAATATTGATTTTTGCTCACTTTTTTAGATAATTACCTAATTATGAATATGCTTAAAATTTGATTTCTAGAGGTATTTGTTTTATTTTTTGTTTTAGCCAAGTAATCATGCTGACATTTTTGTGGTCATTTTCTAATAATAGTTGCTAAATATTATTTGTCCTATTTAAATACCATAGTAATTTGATCTTTTGGTCATGTGATTATACTGTCATTTTTTTGCTCATTTTCTGATTATTAATATGCTTGATATTTTGATTTCTAGATGTATTTGATGTTTCTTTGTTTTGGTCATGTTATGATACTAACATTTTTGTGGTCAGTTATAAATAATAGTTGTTAAATATTGTTTTATATATATATATATATTTGATTACCATAGCAATTTTATCTTTTGGTCATGTGATTATGCTGGTGAGTTTTTTTTCCTTTGATATACTTGCTATTTGCTAATATTTGCATAATATTGTTTCTGAAAGTTTGATTTTGCTAATTTTGTTTTCATTATTTTTTTAATTGCTAATATGCTTAATAATAGAAGTATTTGATTTTTTTTTTGCTTTAGCCATATAATTACACTAACAATTTAGTGGTCATTTAGCAATAATAATTGCTAAATATTGTTTTTTATATTTGATTGTCATAATAATTTGATATTTTAACACATGTTTATGCTGTTTTTTTTGGTTTTTTTTGCTAATTTTTAAAATTAATTCCTTATTACTATTTATATGCTTGATATTTTGATTTCTAAACATATTTGATATTTTTTATTATGGTTAGTTCTATGAAATTTGCATGTTTATTTTTTGATTTTTGATTAAAAGTGTGATTTTTAAACTACTTATGACAAAATAAATAGAACACCTGGTTCCCTAGGATATTTTCTGCCATCTTTTATTGCTTTATTATGCCAGAGATAGTATTGGGCTCCCCATACTAATCAAAATGTTTGTGAGTGCATTGTAAACTAATACTGATAGATGACTGTAGAATAGATAGAGAAATAGATAGATAGATAGACAAACAGACAGACAGAGAAATGAATAGATAGACAAACAGACAGACAGAGAAATGAATAGATAGATATGTAGGTAAGTAGGTGCATAGGTAGGTATGTAGATAGATAGATAGATAGATAGATAGATAGATAGATAGATAGATAGATAGATAGATAGATAGATAGATAGATAGATAGATAGATAGATAGATAGATAGATAGATAGATAGATAGATAGATAGATAGATAGATAGATAGATAGATAGATAGATAGATAGATAGATAGATAGATAGATAGATAGATAGATAGATAGATAGATAGATAGATAGATAGATAGATAGATAGATAGATAGATAGATAGATAGATAGATAGATAGATAGATAGATAGATAGATAGATAGATAGATAGATAGATAGATAGATAGATAGACAAACAGACAGACAGACAGACAGACAGATAGATAGATAGATAGATAGATAGATAGATAGATAGATAGATAGATAGATAGATAGATAGATAGATAGATAGATAGATAGATAGATAGATAGTAGGATAAATAAATAGGTAGGTAGGCAGTCAGACATGCATATAGGTAGGTAGGTCGGTCGGTAGGTCAGTTGGTAGGTAAATAGGTAGACATATAAGCAAATAAAAAGATAGACAAATAGATAGTTATATAAATAATTAGATCAAAGGTATATATCACTGCTATTTTGCTATTACTTAAAATAAACAAGTAGTAAATCTCAAATAACAAATAAAATTTAAAACAAATTTCAAAAAATAATTAAAAGGTGTTTGTAGTAACAGGGAAAACAAGTACATCAAATTTAGATAAAATGAATAAATATATCAAATTTATTAAGGCAAGTGGATAACATTGTAATAACGGAAAATGAATAAAGAAATAAATAACATTTATACATTTGCATTTAGAAAAACTTCTGTTTTAATTTTTGTGTTATGGAGAAAACATTATTATTTTATATTTAAGTGGCAAATGTTTGAAACGACTAACATGAATGCAATAAGTCTGAAAATAGCCTTTCTAAACCCATCCCCATTGAAGTATATACATATATCTATTTATTGATCAAAAATGATGAAGACAAAGTATCACCCATGTAATTATTGTAGGGATTTCACTCATGCAAATATTCATTTTAATTTAAGATTATTAATCTTTTAAACATTGTTTGAACTTTTTAGGGTTGTATTATTTTTTTTTTTTTTGCTTTTCACGGTTCCAAATAATAAAAATCAAAAGTCATTCCTGGGAATGCCAAGTAATCTCTGACCTTTTCCTCCTCTGTCTTTATTTTTACCTCCTAGAACACATGGCGAGTGAGACAAACTTTTCTCGCTTTGGGATAATATATATATATTTGATGTAATATTAGTTAAATGTAGTATTAATTGTAATATTTGATAAACTAATCTTTTTACCTTCAAGTTTTTATGTTAGTTTAGGATTTTTTTACTTTTTTCCTTTTTTCAAATATGTGTATTATGCTTTTGTACTTTCATTTATTAATTTTAATATTTTTATGTGCTTAGTAATTTATTATTTGTTGGTCAGATATTTTTTCTATTTTTTCTTTTGAAATTTTTCATCACTCCCCGCTACTGGCACATGCTTTTTTGTCAAAATTTTTATGTTGGTTTAGTAATTTTTGTTTTAATTTTTTAATTATTTGTAATATCATTTTCTTTATTAATTTTAATATTTATTATGCACTTAATAATTTTTATCTAATGATAAATATGTATATTCCTCTTGTATAAATTGTAATATATATTAAGTGTGCAGTATGAAATGATAGAAAAACAGAGTAAAGTAATTAATAATTCCATGGATAGACTTGAACCTGAACTGACTCCTAATACTGTGTATAAAATTAAAGGTCCCTAAACTGGATACAAAGCAATATACTATGGAGAATCCTGGGCATTCGTATCCACATGCCTTTCACACCACCAATATTTAAATAAAAGGACATCTGGCAAGCTTGAATATAGCTCTACTTTTCTAAAACATCAAAAAGTAATAGGACATATATTTAAACTCACACCTGATCTCATAAAATATATTGAAAAAATGATGCAAAATGGAAAATTAGATCAGCATAGTATATAGCTAACAATACATGCACTATAGACTGCAAAGAATCATGCTTCCTCTCTCTGCAAAAAAAAATGGAAACTTTGAATTCTAATTTACATAAATTTAAATACTATTAGCCTATATAAACAGATCACTTTTTTCCTATTCTGCTATGAATATGATGATACAATAAGCCCGTGAAATCACTAAGCCATTGTACTCTTATTTTACCAAACTTCTCTATCACTGAGTCCCAGCACACTTAACTTATATTTTTTATTTTTTGGTGAAATATTTACTAAAATACTGTTTTTATAATCTCCCCTTCCCCTTCATTTATTTTTTTATATTGGGATTTGGTCATGTGTGTGAGAGAACTATGTTTTCTTGTTAAATTGAAGTGTATATTGTCTCCACAGCACTTTTTCTAATTAATTTAGTCACTCAAGGTGCAGTTAGAGTTTTTGTTGAATTTAGCAGCATCTAGGATTCAAAAGGGAGCAATGCTTATGTTTTACTTTGATGTCTTATCAGTAGCTGAACAAAAGTCAAGCAGAATCCTTTATGGTTTTCTGATTCATTGTACACCTTAAAGTCCTATAATGGATTTTTTATAGATCCTAGAGGTGAAGTCCTATACATTTTATAGCTTTCTATATCATATATATTGCTTATAACACTTCTTTCTTATACACTTTAATGCAACACATTTTCTTAACAACTTCTTTATTTTCCTTACAGTTTTGACTGTCCAGCAGTCTTCATCAGAGCTCTATCTGCTTTAATTAATTATGCCCTATATCAAGAAAATTTCTGCAATTATGGTCTATGTATTCTGTAAAGCAGCGTTTCCCAACCTGTGGTACGCGTACCACTGGTGGTATGTGAGTTGCTGGTTGGTGGTACGCGAAAAATAATCAATAATGGCAGACTTAAAAAAAAATCAAATCATAAAAATATCATAGAAATGTTTTTTCCTATAATTCATAAAAATTATTTTAATTAATAATATTATACAGTAAAGTTGTTAATATGTACAGTCGATGATCGAAAATCCAGCAATGGATATCGTTTTTTTGGAGTGCACTTTTAAATTTAGCCGTTAGCCATTAGTAACTAGAGATGTTGCCACCACTGTTGTCATGGTACTGCACTCTTGTTCACTTCACCGCGTGGCTTACAAGTGACAGGTTATTGTTTGTGATTGTATCGTCTTTGTTTATTAAAATTCATTGATCCCCATATAACCCGCTTATTCGAATTTAGACAAGAAGGACAGTTTTTTTTTTGAAGACAATTCTTTTGATCTTTCTTCGAAATTGTATGATTTTGGTTGGCTTCAGGTGATTGCATATTTAACTGATATTTTTTTGCAAATAAATAACTTAAATTTGACACCTCAGAACAACTCCATAACGATCTTTAATGTTAATGATAAAATTGAAAATACGATTAAGAAATTAGATTTTTGGAAACAGTGTATTGAAAACAATCAACCGGAAGTATTCGAAACTCTACATATTTTTTTGTTTGAAAATAAGGTTAGTCTGTCTCAAGATATACGAGAAAATATAATAGCACATTTAACAGGATTAAAATTGTCTTTAATGAAATATTTTGCAAAACCCGAAAACACAAATGATAAGTGGATTTCAAACCCCTTCTATGAAGAAAATTTAGAAAAAGCTACATCATTATCAATAAAAGAGAAAGAAAATTTAATAGAATTATCGACACAATCTAATTAATTTTGGTTAAACATTAAAGATTATGAACAACATTCTGAGAAAGCTCTTAAATTATTATTACCATTTACTAGTATGAAATTAGTAGAGAAAGAGCTTTTTCTTCATATATTTAAAAAAAAAAAAGTATTGAAACAAATTGAATGCAGCTGTAGACTTAAGGGTATACCTCATATCTTTTGAACCAAATTTCAAAAAATTATGTTTTTCGAAACAAGAAAAGGAAAGGATCTTGTTAAATTTATTTTATAAAAATATTTGATTATGATAAAATATATTAATTGGTTTTTTATAATTTTGTGTTTTTATTAAAACCATTTATTAGTAAACGAAATATGACAAAATAGTAGATAAATATGAAACTTTGAACAAACATATATATATATGTTACAGTGAATTTATATTTTCAGTGAGTTTATAATTGTTTAAGCGTGTTTCAATGTAATTTGTCTCATTGTGATGTGAATACATGGTCACCCTATAATATTTATAATGCAAATAAAATAACACACTCGCAATAAATTTCACAAAATACAATCATTTTTACGAAGTGGTACAATTTAGCGTGATGTACTACCAAGTGGTACATGAGCCAAAAAAGATTGGGAAATGCTGCTGTAAAGCATTATTTATGAGAAGATCTGAAATATAAAAATAATTTAGAAAAATGAATAAAATTTAAATTTTGTAGTAAGCATACACATGGGAAATGGAAAGTTACTCTGTCCCATTGTCTCAGCATAAAAAGAAGGGGGTTTCAATAATAACAAGTCCAATAGCAGCTCAAATATGGTTATATTACAAAGTGGCATAAAAAAGAAAATGTTTAATAAAAAGTTATATGAATTGTGTAACAAATATACAAACTGCTATTTGCATTATGTGCATGTGTATATGTGTCACTGGAGTAAACTGTCTAAAAAATGAAAATAAAAATTTATTATTAGAAAATATATAAAATAAATATGAAAGAATAAAATGACAAAATATACTGTAAAAGAAGAAAGAAAAGTGGTTTTGATACACACCGCAATTTCAATTGCTTAGTTTTACATCAAGGGCATTTTGAACTCTTCAGTTTACCTACTTTGAATTCAAGTTTGATACAATCTCTCACATTTTTATAGTAAATCAGACTGCAGATTTGAATCCAATATTAAAATGTTGGAATTAATAAAAATTAATAAAATATTAAAAATTAAAAGTCAGCTTTAATTTTTCTTTCTTCCTATTTTTACTAATAATGCAGATAATGAAAAAGAGAGAGAATTTTTTTTCTCTTTTGTTTATTTAGGTTTCAGAGTATAATATTAGTTGTGAATTTGTTTGTGCAATATGTTTGGAAAAGAATAAAAAAATACAAATATCAGATTTTCTGTAGCTGATGATGTATATGTTGTTTAAAAACATGTTTGAACAATTTCAAATAGATATAAATAAGTCTGAAACAAGCAACTAGGCATTCTGACTCCAGATTGCTTTGCATTTCAGTCTAGTCTAGTTTTAAAGTTGTGTGGCAGAGATCCAGTGCTGAGAAAAGAAACTGTTAATTAAAATTGTTCTCCACCATAAAATATGTTGCTGACTGTTTTTGAAGTAGTATTATACACCAAATATTTACCAGATAACATTCTATAATGGGTAGCTAGGCAAAATAAAGATTACACCGGACAAATACCCAGAAAATGTAGTCAAATCCAGAAACTGATACTGAATATTGCTAAACCAGCCTATGTATATATATATAGTGCTGTTAACAACTAAATAGACAATGTTTATGATCTACCCAAGACTTGATCAACAATGCTGCTATATTTTGTCTTTAACCTTATTAGTTTCCAAAGAAAGGAACTACTATTTTCAGAGGGAAATTAATAAAGACAAAAATATCTGTAAAAAGCATGATTTGTGACTGCTTCAATATTTAACATAGTAATATCTTGCCATATAGAGAAACCTAAATTTAAATTTAAAATATGTTTTATTACTATAATATTTAATATTTTTGTATAATATAAACATGGCAGTTTTATTTATTCAATATTAATAAATTAAATTATTTTTTATTAATTCTTCATTTAGTTTGTGTTTGTAACTTAATCCAAACATTATTTTTTAACACACATATATTAGTTAATATTCACAATTATGAAAAATTATGCAATCCACTGGAAAACATGCAGGGATTTTGATAATAATTTGTAAATGATGATAATATTTTTTAAAAGTTTTTCAAATGAAAATTTTTTAGTTAGAAGGTTTGGTATCTGAGTGTTTCATTATTTAATTTTATTGAAAGATAAATAAAATACTTTTGGACAAACTGGTATCTATAAATCATCATCATCACATTGGTTAATATTATTATATAACTGAATTAAATTTTTTTTTTTTTAATTTTATTAACCATTTAGCCTTTATATTTATTTGAATCAAAATTCAGGGTGTATATTAAAAATACCAATAAATATTTTTGGTGCTAGGTTCACATCCATATACTATGGAATATTTATAGTCACAAAAATATCATTACAATATATATATAAATAATATAAAGTCAGATGTCACATGAGTTATATATATAGCTTGCATTTATAAATATGTAAAATTAAGAGCATGCTAATAAGCTCCTAACAAGCTTTTTAAATTTTTTTTATGATAAATGCTACTACAAGAGAAGGCATTCAAATCAAAAGTTTGAATACCTTCTCTTGTAGTAGTATTTATCATAAAAAAAATTAAAAAAGCTTGTTTAGAGCTTATTAGCATAATCTTAATTTTATATATGTATATTATTGTAATAATCCTGAGATTTTGAAAAATTAATGATTAATAATAAAGAAAGATAGCTTTTTATGATCTTGCACTTTAAATTCAAATAACTCAGAGATGATACAAATATTAAAAGCCCTATAATTTATTTTCATTATAAACCATACTAATAGTCAGACCTGATTATATTTATAAAAAATATTGTAGACCAAAACCAATTTTTCAAATCAATGAATCACTCATAATTAACTGAAAGAAACTCTAATCTTCTACAGAGTAGAATTTATGCTGATTTAAGCCAGGGCACCACCCAACTACTGAGAAAACTATGGGAGGAGATATATACCATCAGCATTATCAAATTAGACTTATGACTAACTTGGTTGAGTATGAAATCTTATCTGGTACCCTATTATGAAGTTAATTTATTACTTTAATCAAGCAATATTAATACAAGCATTTCATTTTTATTACAATATATAATTTATTAGTATTTGAATGGTATAAATTTATGAAAAGAGAGACAAGAGGTTAGATTAATAAATGACAAAAATATATTATGTAATAATATTCATTGATTAAACTGGCCTATATTATTTTAATACAAAATATTATTACACTATTGTTTTAAATTATAAAATGTAAATAATAAAACATATTAGTAAATTATTATAAATGTGATCATCCTTTCAATATTAAAAGTTTTGTAGTCTTTGGCTATAATTTTTTTTCTTAAGGTTAATATTTATTAATTCCTTTTAATTTTCCTTCAGTTGTTTTGTTTTTATAGTATTGAGTCCATTCCAGTATACTTCTTCTTTTTGGTTTATTTATTTTAGCTGCTATAGAATATGTTTTTCAACTGCTTTAGATTTTTAAAAAATTTAGGTCATGTTTCTTCATTTCTGTAAGGACTCAGATATTCTATGAGAGAGGACTTTCATTTAACATGTATTTGTGCAGGCATAATTCTAAGATGGCGGCAAACACAACTCAGGAAATAGCAGTTCAAAAAAAAGTTTGATCACTCATCATACTTTGCATCAATAATTAATTAGGAACTACATCAAGTCCAGGATAAATGCACATCCACTGTGCATTTAGAAACATGTCATTATGATCAGTTTACAATATTGATTTTTATTCATAACTTTGCTGCAAAATAAAAAAAACATATTTTTATGAGCAGCTAATGATGACGAGTGTCTGCTTTTTTCATCATTTTTAATTAATTTTAACAAAAATATTTATTCTAATGCAAAAATATTTTTATATAATTATGACATTTTAATAAAATATAACTTGAATCTTTTTTAAATCATATTTAAATTTCCAACTTTGAATAATTAAATTTTAAACATTGAACCTTCAGCTCTGAATGTTGAATTTAAAGATAATAAAAGCAAATTTTAAATGAGTGAACTAGAAGTAATCTTTTCTCTTTTTTAACATTCTTGTCTACTCTTTTTTAATATCATTATTATTAAAGCTATTATCCCAAAAGTAATCAGCATTTTGTCACTCTTATTTCTCACATGTGGTCAATTATGTATTTTGTTTTGCAAATTGTGCATTGTCCTCCCATTAGGTTAGAAATAAAATAAATCAATTCAGACCTTTCACATTGGATGATTTTATTTGTACACTAAACATTAACATTATTCTTATTATTTATCCATACGCTTAATAATAAGCTTGACATTAAAGCAGGGGGGGGGGGATTAAGTTTTAAAGTACTTTACAATGCTAGAGTAAACTGACAAATTGTTGACTAAACCACATTTAATTTCTCAAGAATGTCACAACTACATCATGAATCAAATTGTGCATGATATGGTTTCCAAGCAAGGTTACTTGGTTTGAATAGCTTTGTAAATATCAGGGAACTGATTATCAACCTTAAATTCAATCATTACTAAATATTTATAATTTCACAGGGAATTCCTTTCTACCAGCTATTCTGTAGTGATTCCAAGATCTCTCTCAACTGGTGCTTCACTATCAACTTATGTAGGGATTTTGAACACAAGCATACCCTTGCAATTTAGTCATCTCCAGAGAAAAGGTTTAGTCACACAAATATTTTTAATCCACATTTAGCATATGTACTATAAACCTTAATTCTATATTTCTACCCTTTCAATTATCTACTCATCATTATTAGTTAAGTTATATTTTAACATGTTTCAAAAAGTGGGGGTTGTACGTTGCCTTTTCTGTCATCTCATTGCCAGTACAAAGGCATTATTTTTGTATTGATGAATGATAATAAACTAGGCCATCATAATTTTTGTGAAATTTGTTTATGGACATGTTTTTCAGGGGGATTTACAAGATTGACCCAAATTATAATTTTATCACCTAGCATATAAAGATTGGCTAGTATATCTTCTGCTTATTTTTCTTAGATCTCCTGTTTTCATTATTATTATTATTTGTAACCTTAACAATTATTAAAGTAGAACATACATTTCTTTTTTTAAAAAAACATGTTTCCATTATATTTTTATTTTCCAGTTACAAGTGAATTCATTAATTCATCAGTCAGATCCTAGATCTTTGAGAAGATATGGCCATCCAAATTTATGCCAAAATTAAACATTTTCTGTTTCCAGGTATTTTTCAATGACTGTCAGTGTTCTCAAATAAAATAGAAAGAAAATTTCTGTATTTATCCTACCATTTATCATATAGTCATCCTTACTACCAATTTTCCATGGGAGCAGATATTTAGTTCATTTTCTAAAAGCACTATTTCCCCTTTTCTTTGCAATTACAGCTGAGACTTTTTTAATCTTTAATTTCAACTTTTCGCTTAATCTACAATCTATGGTTTTATAAACTTTTGCTACACATTTATAATTCATCATTTAAATTTCGAATTTTTCCATTCCTTCTATATTATTATAAAACTTTCTTTCTAAATTTACCATTTCTTTGGGAAAATTTTTTTTCTATCCATGCTTCATTTATGCTTCACTGACTATCTTTAGTCTTTATTTTCTCATTTTATTATAACTTTTTCACATTTGGAAGCTTAGTATCTAAGCATTGTTGCTTTTCTTTATGTTTTACATACATTACAACATTTCTAAACCTTCTACTTTTTTTTGTTCTATTTCATTCTGATTTTCTGGTTGTTTCTATTACCTAATATAGTAACAACTTTATATTGCTTTCCTGCTCAATTTTATTTTGTTATATTTCTTAGCATCTCTATGACTTTATTCTCGGTCATGTTTGAATCTTCTTCTAGCTCTTTTATAATTTATTTTCTCATTGAATCATATCCTCTTTAATTTGATACTTCCACTTTTCAAACATTTTGTTTTGTTTTTCAAATTTTGTAACTGTATCTCTTTTGATTTTTAATTTTTCTAATATTTGTTTGTTTGTTTTTTTTAATTTTCAAACATTATGGCTATCTTTTTCATTTGATTTTTGAATTTTTCTAATATTTTAATTTGTTTTTTAGATTTTAGGGTCCATCTTTTTTATTTGATTTTCAAGTTTTATGAATATTTCCTTCCTCATTCATAATCTCCTTGTCTTTATGTGAAACTTCTTCTCAATTTTTATTGTGTTCCTTAATTAAAATATTTTCTATATTTTTTTCTGAGCCTCCATTTTTGCTCTATTTATATTTATCTACAATATGTATTTCTTTAGTAACACTATTTTAAAGTTATTTCTACATCAACTTTCTTATTCAATTGATTGGTGTGCTCATTCACACTTTCACTCTATAGTCCTGTTTAATATTATCTGGCTGATTATTTCACTACATCTCATTTCACTTGTTTGCCCTATTTATTAATACAGTCAATGTGTATTATTTGCTTCAATTCTTAATTGTTAGCCTCTTTTCTGTTCACAAATTTCTCTCCAAATTATTATCTACCTATTATATATATATATATTGAAACGAAAATCTCCAATCCCTTTCCGTTTCACCATCAAACCTAATGACACTCTCATCTGTGCTAAGTTCGAACCTATTTAAATGTTAATAAATATAAAATTCGTTCATGTCTGTATAAACAGTATTATATATTTACGTGCGAACGAACGCTATAATTAGATAGGATTAGTAAAATTATAGCGTCCTAAAGTTATTTAATATTTCTAAAAATGTTTATTATATTATTTAAGTTAAGAGTAAATTATTAATTTTGTTGTTTAATATTGTAATTTCGTATGTGGATATATAATCTGTGCTATATAGAAGAAAGACATGATTTAAAATATGTAAAAGCCATTATCTAAAAATACTATTGAATATGTTCCTTAAAAATTGTTAAAAGATTTCTTGTTTTAAATATATTTCAGGGAAAGTTTCTCGAAAATATATTTAAAAGCTATATCAAAATATATTTGTAAATTATTTTTAATAAATATGTTAAAAATGTTTTCGTTTTAAAAAAATGTTAAAAGGTTGTTTTTAAATAGAAAGAGTTTCTATTATATGTAAGATTAAAAATAAAAGCTGGTCAAGTAATTAAAAGATTTTTGATTGTAAACAAGTGTCATTAACGACCACACCTGGAATTCGTAAAAAGTAAAACTAGTTAAAAATTTACTAATTAAAATCCCCTTAGATAAGATTAAGTTATTTTTAAATCTAAATTGGACAATTGTTTGCAACGAAAAATCTTAATTATAATAATAGCTTATGGAATGTTTCTAACATAAGTTATCTAAGATCTGAATTATAAATTGAAAAACACTTAATTAAATTCCTGAGTTTAGTGAGTCTTGAGGTGGGAGATTCCGATAAGGAAAACATATAAATACTCTGTATTTTTAACAAGAGAGCCATATTGTTAGAGAGAGAGAGAGCCATATTGTTAGAGAAAGACAGCCATATTGTTAGTGAGAGTTGTAGCCAGTATTCACAATTGTTAATTTGAACATGTCCGGCTAAAAGCGGGCATCTTGTTGCTGTTACTCCGCGGGAGAACGGGGTTTCTCTCGTCGAAATGCCTAAACCACCATCATGCCGATAGAAGAGACGAGCCTAACATAATGGGAAAGATGATGCCGCCCAGTCAAACTAAACCAAACCAACAGCCAAGAACTTGCAGATAAATCATACCGGTACCGTTTTATTTTTCAAACCGCAGAGCTCTGTGTAATTCTTTATGTAAATATATCTATATAAGTTAGCTAACTTTCTTTTAAAATAATGATAAAGCTAAATGTAACCAAAACTTAAATTCATTTAATTAATATTTTAAATATGTCAATTGCTGTCCGAAATTTCATGTTGTTAAAGTTTAAATAATCTGAGTAATTTATATTTTCCTTTCATTTAAAGTAAATTATTTAGTTTAAAGTTATATCACTGCGGTTGTGTCTATATTTCTTTGCTTATTTTATTTTAAATGCTTATTATATTTTATATGCCAAAATTTCAAAACAGTGAGCACTTAATTTCATGTATGTTTTAAGAAGATATTATTTGAAAATCTTCGCGTAATTTATTTATAGCATCAACTTTCTACGCTGTTTCGAAATCCTATTTTTTTTTTATTATTTAAATGATTTAATATGTGAAATGTGGCTCTTTTATAATCAACCATTTAAAAAACTTAACCTTATAAGTTTATTTAGAATTAAATTTAGCCTTGATCATATTTTAAGTATATTTGACATTTAAATTCTTAAGTCCATAGAAATATACTTTTCCTCCTTAAATATTTATTATCTATAAGTAACTTAATAGATCGAACATGTCAAAGTACAGATGTAGTAATATTCCCTTTAGTAGCATAGACATTTATTATCAGGCTACGCAAGAGTTGGTCCCAATTTGATAGAGCTAATATGCTATTAACTCGTATTTCATAGTATAAAATATACCATTCTTTGCTTGGCGGATGTGATCTTATTTTATAAAAATATTCTTGTTTTGCTGCTATACGTAATATACGTATCTTAAGATGGAGCCACGGCGTTGCCAGCCCATCTTCTCTTATAGGGTAGAGCAGTAGCGAAGCCTGAGCCAAGGCCAGGTTAGCACGTAAGACCCCCGCCATTCCTGAACACAATGTTCCTTTTCATGCAGCATTGCGATCGGTTACAGGGTACCGGCGTTTGTCGCAATAACCCTGAAGTTATTTCATCCATCTGCAGAGCGACTTTTCATATTATTGTTTACCTGTGCCATAGCGCATTGGTAAAATCTTATGCAGCCAACTCTCCCACCTTTATATAACGCTTTCAGCATTCTGAAATTCCCTCTCGAAAGCCATGTTCGATCGATCATTACTTGAGCTGGTTTATGCGCTCGTTATTAAATTATATATGGGTATTTTAGTAAATAAATTCATGATCAAAGTTCAATATAATTATGTATCTACCAGCCACAAATGTAATAGGATTTGGCTCATCGAGATTTATAGACATAACGTAGTGATTAATTATGTATTAATTGAAAAGCAACTCATAAGATGGGCACATGTCAAACCCATTTATGAAAATTAAATGAAAGTATTTATCTAAAGCTATTTTGAATTGTATAAAAATTATTTATATAAAGCTATTTATAATTGTATATAAAAAGAGAATGTGTTCTCTTATCCACCCAATGTTTGTACATTCAACGCTGAAATGTGTAAAACTGATCAATTTCATGCCATTTGTAAATAAATATATAATTAATTTAATGTATTTCGTTCTCTGTTTCGTTATTGATCTAATTCAATCCAATTCTAATTATCCTTTATAGTCTATATATGTGAAAACTATGCATTAAGTTAAATTAAATTAGTGATATTTTAGTCAATTAAGAACCTTTCTTTTAATTATCAGAGTCTCATTGCTTCTCCGTGACCTATGTCGGCCGTGTGGAAAGAGGTATATTACGTGTAATTTCAAGGTGGTCATTCGTAGGGTCTTGAGTCTTGGAATCCTGGCTTACGAGTTGAAGTGGGGTCGGACTCGGGATGTCACAGTCCTAGTCTGGTCAGCTTCGGTCTCTTTTGCTTGGATTCTGAATTCTGTTACGCGAATGTACAAACTTGACTG
Source organism: Epiperipatus broadwayi (assembly GCA_028023455.1). Lineage (NCBI taxonomy): Eukaryota > Metazoa > Onychophora > Udeonychophora > Euonychophora > Peripatidae > Epiperipatus > Epiperipatus broadwayi. The sequence continues at coordinate 7,447 of JAQFVV010014952.1, read as the reverse complement.
TTACATAGTATTTTTTTTTTCACCGGGTTTGGACGCCCAAAATCGTGGGGCTTGTAACTTATTTCCACCCCTGAAGAGATTATGGAGTATATATATATAATTCTTTTGGTCAAAATTAACGATTTTGAGTCAATTTTTTTTAAATAATGTATATATGTAAGATTTTTTTTTTTCACCGGGTTTGGACGCACATCGTGTGACTATTCGATATTCCAATACTCTGTAGAGCGTTTAATATATACATATGTTTTTTTTGCCTTCCATTATAAATAATAATGAATAATATATATGTAGTATTTTTTCCCCGGGTTTGTAGTAACTTATTTCCACTCCTGAGGAGATTGAGTATAGAGATAAAATTCTTTTGTTTAAAATTAATGATTTTGAATTAATTTTTTTTTTTCGTTTTCCAAAATAATGTATATGTATAGATTTTTTTTTCCTGAGTTTGAACGTCAATTAATTCCATACTCTGAATAGATTATTATTTTATTATATAAAAATTATTTATATAGATGCATAGTAGAATTTTTAAGGGGATTTCTAATATATGCTGTGTAAACTTTCTTGCTCACTGTGACTGGCGCCCGAGGATGATTTGAATAAATGTCAAATCGTTCTCACATAAATTTTGTCATCAGGAGTAAAGAGAGAAAAAGGGGGGTCTATTATTTGTTTTATGTTTTATGAATTGGATTGAACGAGAAAGAGAAGGAAATAAATGTAAGGTCAAATCAAATCTTAAAGGTTCGAAACTAGCACAGACGTGTAAATTAAATTATAACCATGAACCGTGGAAAATTTAAAAAAGAAAAACAGCTGCAAGAGGCCAAGGGTGAGTTGTATTTTATAATTTTTTTTTTATATATGTTAAATTTATTTCACTGTTAGTTAAATGTTGGGTGGGCATCAAGCGAATGTATAGCGAGAAGTTAGGTGTATTAATAGAGTTAGGCATAGGTGTTGAGATGAGTAGGAGACGGATCGTTTTCTTGGTGGAGTGCAGCAATTAGCCGAGTTAGTAAAGTAAACAAAAACAAGAAACTTTAGTAAAAAGACGAATTGAGCCATTAAAAAGAAAAAAAATTTTTTTTTGTTGTTAGTATATTAAAATGTATATTAAAATGGATAGTAGTACGGAGGAAGAAAGGGAAGTAGCAAGCCAGATTAGGGAAAAGGCACCTATACAACAGAGTGTGGCCATGTCAGAAAAGTCAGACACCACGGGATCTGAACAGAGACCTATAGAAGAATTTAAGAAAGAATGCTGGAATATGAACTCAATGATGGAGTCACTAGTGAAGCAACTTAGACAGGATGCAGAAGAGAGAGATAGGAAAAATAGACAGAATGCAGAAGAGAGAGATAGGAAAAATAGACAGAATGCAGAAGAGAGGATAGGAAAAATAGACAGGATGCAGAAGAGAGGGATCATAGAAATAATCTAAAAATGGAACAACGTTTTGAAGCTTTGGGCAGGCGATGTGAGAAAGGGACAGCACATATTAGAGAAAACTTAGAAGAAAAACTGTGTAAAATCCTGCAGGGATGCCAGCTAAAAGGTGAGGAGATTCCAGTAAAACTTGCAGAGAAGATAGAAAAAGCACAGGACGAAAATGACAAGGAAATGCAGAATACTGTAGACGATGAGATAGAAGAGTTAGTGTCAGATCAAGGAGAAGTAAACTCTGATAGCACAATGCTAAAAGAAGAAAATATTAAAATTGATATAATAGTATTAGTAAAAGAAGAGTTAAAACCAGTGGAAAAGGAAGAGTTGAGGAAAACTGAGCTGGACAAAAGAAGCAAGCCAGAGATTAATGAAGGGGATGATGAAAGTTGCCATTTCCTTTTGAAGAAGACCGAATTGGAAACGTGGGATAGCAAGGACACGCTGGAGAATATAGTAGAGACTGAGAAGAAAGAATCTAAATGTGTGGATATTGAGGCGATAGTAGAAGATAGAAAGCGGGAGCTCCAGCAGGACAGAACAGAGTTGGATAGAGAGCTTTGGGAAATAGGTGGACTGCATGGGAAGTACGAATCAAAGAGTACTGTAAAGAACAAGAAGAAAAGGAAAAGAAAGGATCCATACCCAAGTAGGAAGAAAAGATGGACAGAGAGAAGACAGGAGACAGCCGCAGAGGTTTGCCAGGGGAAGAACAGAGGGAGAGAGAAAGAACGGGTTCAAACCCTACTATTCGGGAATAACAGATCTGGAAAACACCCATACAGTGGAAGCAAGTTTGTACAGGGTTTAGAAATGCACCCAGCACAACCGACTCTGAGATGGGAAGATGAGTATGAGGGATATGAATGGACATCAGATGAAGAGGATGACATTATATTCGGGTGCTGTTTTAAGTTATATAAATAGGAGTTACTTAATGTACCACCAGATCCTATTTAGATAAAAATATGTATATATTTGTTACGATCTGCCTTTATATAGTTTATAAATTATTATTATATATATATAAAAAAAAAATTAACATCCCCATTGTATATTAATTAACGTATATCCAGTAGGATATAAAAGTTTGTTTAATGTAAATATTTGACAATATTCTATTGTGTGTGGTTTGCTTTTAGACTTTTAATTTAGTCGTATTTTTTTTGTAATAATTGATTGTCTAATATGTATGAAATTCCTCGGTATAGAATGTAGCAGGCAATTGGGTTTATATGTTTTCATCTCTATGTGGTAGCTTAATTGATTTAATATTATGAGTAAAAAAAAAAAAAAGCGTGTCAAATTATTTAATAGCCAACTGTAAGTAAATTCCTTTTACTATGTAACAGTCAAGTTTGTACATTCGCGTAACAGAATTCAGAATCCAAGCAAAAGAGACCGAAGCTGACCAGACTAGGACTGTGACATCCCGAGTCCGACCACACTTCAACTCGTAAGCCAGGATTCCAAGACTCAAGACCCTATGAATGACCACCTTGAAATTACACGTAGTATACCTCTTTCCACACGGCCGACATAGGTCACGGAGAAGCAATGAGACTCTGATAATTAAAAGAAAGGTTCTTAATTGACTAAAATATCACTAATTTAATTTAACTTAATGCATAGTTTTCACATATATAGACTATAAAGGATAATTAGAATTGGATTGAATTAGATCAATAACGAAACAGAGAACGAAATACATTAAATTAATTATATATTTATTTACAAATGGCATGAAATTGATCCGTTTTACACATTTCAGCGTCGAATGTACAAACATTGGGTGGATAAGAGAACACATTCTCTTTTTATATACAATTATAAATAGCTTTATATAAATAATTTTTATACAATTCAAAATAGCTTTAGATAAATACTTTCATTTAATTTTCATAAATGGGTTTGACATGTGCCCATCTTATGAGTTGCTTTTCAATTAATACATAATTAATCACTACGTTATGTCTATAAATCTCGATAAGCCAAATCCTATTACATTTGTGGCTGGAAGATACATAATTATATCGAACTTTGATCATGAATTTATTTACTAAAATACCCATATATAATTTAATAACGAGCGCATAAACCAGCTCAAGTAATGATCGATCGAACATGGCTTTCGAGAGGGAATTTCAGAATGCTGAAAGCATTATATAAAGGTGGGAGAGTTGGCTGCATAAGATTTTACCAATGCGCTATGGCACAGGTAAACAATAATAGGAAAAGTCGCTCTGCGGATGGATGAAATAACTTCAGGGTTCTTGCGACAAACGCCGGTACCCTGTAACCGATCGCAATGCTGCGTGAAAAGGAACATTGTGTTCAGGAATGGCGGGGGTCTTACGTGCTAACCTGGCCTTGGCTCAGGCTTTGCTACTGCTCTACCCTATAAGAGAAGATGTGCTGGCAACGCCGTGGCTCCATCTTAAGATACGTATATTACGTATAGCAGCAAAACGAGAATATTTTTATAAAATAAGATCACATCCGCCAAGCAAAGAATAGTATATTTCATACTATGAAATACGAGTTAATAGCATATTAGCTCTATCAAATTGGGACCAACTCTTGCGTAGCCTGATAATAAATGTCTATGCTACTAAAGGGAATATTATTACATCTGTACTTTGACATGTTCGATCTATTAAGTTACTTATAGATAATAAATATTTAAGGAGGAAAAGTATATTTCTATGGACTTAAGAATTTAAATGTCAAATATACTTATATGATCAAGGCTAAATTTAATTCTAAATAAACTTATCAAGTTAAGTTTTTTTAAATGGTTGATTATAAAAGAGCCACATTTCACATATTAAATCATTTAAATAATAAAAAAAAATAGGATTTCGAAACAGCGTAGAAAGTTGATGCTATAAATAAATTACGCGAAGATTTTCAAATAATATCTTCTTAAAACATACATGAAATTAAGTGCTCACTGTTTCGAAATTTTGATATAAAATATAATAAGCATTTAAAATAAAATAAGCAAAGAAATATAGACACAACCGCAGTGATATAACTTTAAACTAAATAATTTACTTTAAATGAAAGGAAAATATAAATTACTCAGATTATTTAAACTTTAACAACATGAAATTTCGGATAGCAATTGACATATTTAAAATATTAATTAAATGGATTTAAGTTTTGGTTACATTTAGCTTTATCATTATTTTAAAAGAAAGTTAGCTAACTTATATAGATATATTTACATAAAGAATTACACAGAGCTCTGCGGTTTGAAAAATAAAATGGTACCGGTATGATTTATCTGCAAGTTCTTGGCTGTTGGTTTGGTTTAGTTTGGCTGGGCGGCATCATCTTTCCCATTATGTTAGACTCGTCTCTTCTATCGGCATGATGGTGGTTTAGGCATTTCGACGAGAGAAACCCCGTTCTCCCGCGGAGTAACAGCAACAAGATGCCGGCTTTTAGCCGGACATGTTAAACTTTAACAATTGTGAAGACTGGCTACAACTCTCACTAACAATATGGCTGTCCTCCTCTAACAATATGGCTGTCTATCTCTAACAATATGGCTCTCTCTCTCTAACAATATAGAGTATTTATATGTTTTCCTTATCGGAATCTCCCGCCTCAAGACTCACTAAACTCAGGAATTTAATTAAGTGTTTTTCAATTTATAATTCAGATCTTAGATAACTTATGTTAGAAACATTCCATAAGCTATTATTATAATTAAGATTTTTCGTTGCAAACAATTGTCCAATTTAGATTTAAAAATAACTTAATCTTATCTAAGGGGATTTTAATTAGTGAATTTTTAACTAGTTTTACTTTTTACGAATTCCAGGTGTGGTCGTTAATGACACTTGTTTACAACCAAAAATCTTTTAATTACTTGACCAGCTTTTATTTTTAATCTTACATATAATAGAAACTCTTTCTATTTAAAAACAACCTTTTAACATTTTTTTAAAACGAAAACATTTTTAACATATTTATTAAAAATAATTTACAAATATATTTTGATATAGCTTTTAAATATATTTTCGAGAAACTTTTCCCTGAAATATATTTAAAACAAGAAATCTTTTAACAATTTTTAAACATATTCAATATTATTTTTAGATAATGGCTTTTACATATTTTAAATCATGTCTTTCTTCTATATAGCACAGATTATATATCCACATACGAAATTACAATATTAAACAACAAAATTAATAATTTACTCTTAACTTAAATAATATAATAAACATTTTTAGAAATATTAAATAATTTTAGGACGCTATAATTTACTAATCCTATCTAATTATAGCATTCGTTCGCACGTAAATATATAATACTGTTTATACAGACATGAATGAATTTTATATTTATTAACATTTAAATAGGTTCGAACATAGCACAGATGAGAGTGTCATTAGGTTTGATGGTGAAACGGAAAGGGATTGGAGATTTCCGTTTCAATATATATATATTAGATAAGCAGATCATGCTCTTGAGCACTTACATTAGGTTCCAATTGTAATCATTCTGCAATTTTGGGAAGTAAATGTTTATTAATAAAGAAAAATAACTTTATCTGAGCATACATTTCAAATACAAATAACTCAGAGAAGATACAAAATATGAGGGAAAGTATAATTTATTTTAATTGTAAACTTTACTAATGGCCAGACCTGACTATATTTATAAAAATATTATAGACCATGGTCATATTTTTAGACCATTATATCACTCATAATTAACTGAAGGAAAATTAGAATTTATGCTGGTTTAAACCAGAGTAGGATCCAACTACTAGGTTATCCATGGGATGAAATATACTCCATCAGCATTGTCAAATTAGTTCATGACTAACTTGGTTGAGTATGAAATCGTATCTCACAGGTTATTATGATGGTAATTTATTATTTTAAACAATATCTCAAGCAAATCATTCACATGACAGTATATAATTTATTAATATTTGAGTGATAAGAATTTATGAGAAGAGAGACAATATCAATAAATAACAAAAATAAATATTTATTATTCATAGATTAAGCAGACATACATTATTCTAATAAACTCAATGGTATACATTAAGACATACAAAATATTATTCCACTATTGTTTTAAATTATAAAATGTAAATAACAATAAAATATAAAAGTAAATTATTAGAAATATTACCTTCCTTTAGCAGATCACCTTTTCAATATTAAAAGTTTTGTTAAAGTCTCCAGTTATAAATCCTTACTGTTATGCTTAATGTTTATCAATTCCTTTTTGTTTATTTTCATTTGTTTGTTTGTATATTATGATATCCATTCCAGTATATTTTTTGTTTTTGGTCTACTTATTTTAGATACTATGTTTTCCATTCTTGTAGATTTAGAAATATTAAGGTTTCCAACTTCTTTATTTGCTTTACATTTTCTTCACGACTCTAAGGACCCAGATATTCTATGAGAAAGGACTTTCATTTAAACTGTGTTTGTGTAGGCATAATTCTAACATAGGTGAAACATAACTTAGGCTAAGGCAGTTCAAGTTTGATCACATACCAGGTTTTGAATAAATAATTAATTAGAAATTACCTAATGTCCAAGATAAATGGGCACTCATCATAAATTTAGTAACATGTCATCAGGATCATTTTATAATATTGAATTTTATTCATAAATTGGCTGCTAAATAATAAAAAAAAAACTTTTTTATGAGGAGCTAATGATGCTGACAAACAAAAAAAGATGCATGAAAAAAAGTGATAAAACTTTTAATTACACTTTTTACTTGAACTATTTATTGTTTAAATTGTATTTTATTACTTTTTCTCTAACTTTTTTTTGGTTAGTTTTATTAATTTCATTGACAAAAATATTTATTATAATACAAAATTCATTTATATAATTATGACATTTTAACAAAATAAAACTTGAATCGTTTTTATAAACAATGAGCATTGCCAATTGCTCAACATGCTTTGTGATAAATGCTTAGCCAGAGAAAGCATTAAAAATATCTTTG